>JAJTUC010000029.1:0-211197 GCA_036971365.1 Dactylellina leptospora | reverse complement strand
TTTGCCGTCTTCATGTGAACGCCCATCCCACCATTGCATAATTCCGCAGAAAATTCTCATGCCGGCACCGAAAGGGTCCACCCCCATCAGCCATTCTATTTTTTCACTTAGTCTATTCGAATCATTCTTTGATGGAAAGACTTTTTTTTTCCTTTCTCGCCACAAGTACTTGTTACGCCAGTCTCAGACTGCTGTCTGAGCTTACCCTTGCGCCTGACAGCAGCCAAGCTTCCAGAGCTCAAATTTTATATGCAGTCAGGGGTGTAACGATCTTATTTTAAGCAATACACCCGGGAGCACTCAGCTTTCCCTTCCTTCCAGCCCAAAGACGTGCTGGATTGACGATTCCTCATACTTCATACCTCACGATATCTGAGTAACACACGTGGTGCCTAATCCTTTCTACTTCGTACAATTCGCAGACCCCATTCTTCATTTCCCATCCACCAAAAAAGATATCACAGAAATAGTAATATATAATCCACAATAATATTAAAATGCACCCGGCGCGGGCAAATCCATACATACTATAACATGAGGATATTATTTTTTTTCCCTGTGTGGTTGCGGATGAAGCAATCAGATTAAATTGTGCCCATCGCAACCGTATGCAAGTCCGACAGATTTGGCCCCACCGATGTTACAACCGCTTGGGAAATATTTCGTGAACGGCTTTTCTTTTCTCCCGCGCGCCCCCCTTCTCTTCCCCCGATTCTCTTGCCCCGTGGGCGCCAACCGATCTCATCCCAAGCAAAATGGCATTCAAATTTCCACAAACTCGTTCTAGCCCACCCGGAGGACTCCTTCGCCCGTGCTTCTTCGTTGATGCGTCTGGAATATTACTCCTTTTGGTAGTTCGTAAACAATAAGAGTCGGAAAGAGATTTTTTTAGTATTATTTTTTTGTTGGTATATTTAGTGTTATAAGGCATTTGTCGCGGAAAATAAGCTTCTCGAAGCTCGCGAGGCCATGGGAAAGTTTTGCGATCTGCCAGCGATTATCTCGCCATCATCTCGTTATCGTCACGCGGAGAATAGTCAAACCCTCGTGAAAGAGATTTCGTGAGAACGTTTTTCTTTCGTGGAGTTTTCCCGTTTGTGACATAGACTGAAGGGTGAATACCGAACTCCGATCCATATATTCAGATATGCGCAGTGTTTCCGTAGACGCCTGTGAACACCAAATACAAGTATCCAAGAAACCCCGTATCCATCTCCATCTCAGACTCCGCGCATCCATTTGACGTACTTTCCAGCCCCTCAAATGCGGATTGTTACCCCACCAATCAACCCAACGTCATGCGCTTGATATTCGGATCCCCGTAAACCTCCAACTGCCTTTTCCCCTTCCTCAACAAAAACTCAATCGTATCGAAATCTTTGCGATTCACGGCGACCGCGTATTTTCGAAACTCCGCAGAAACGAATTGTCGGAAATGCGGCCGCGTGTCCGTGGGTTTATGGTGTATCGCTCGGAGACAGCGTCGGTACAACGAGAGAACTTCTCGTTGGATGCCGGTGTAACGGGACATTTTCCTTCGTTCTTGGTGTGGCATGAACGTTTTATAAGGGTGGTCGGGGTGGATGTTTCGAAGGGTAACTATGGGATTGTCGAGGGGTGATAGGTGGGATTCATGCTGGACACCACGGTGCGGTTTTGTTTTTCTGAGAGGGTGGATTATATATTCGATTTCATGCGTCGGAGTTGAAGGTTTGAAGGTGGGAAAAAGGAAGGAACCAAATCCCGCCTAGGGATCAAGCGACGTCGCTTGACGGATGGCTGCAGCAAAATCCCATGTTCGCTCTCAAAACCTCGGGTCTAAAGCAATAGGAGAGTTCAAGTAAAATATCACAAGCTTAATATTGACCAGTACCGAAAAGCGAGCTAACACACCAGCAATACAGGCGTTCGCCGACGACCTACCTGTATAAGCTATATAGCTACTGGGGTTTCAGTGGATTATGGGCAAGGCGCGAGTTAGCTACTACTAGCTACTAGAAACATTGTTATTTGCAAATACATGTGCGCACTTGTCTCAAGACGTCTTGATAAGTTCTCTCTAAGAAGAAACGGACCCGTTTAGCACGTACCGCAATATCTATGTATCGGATCCTCCTGATATACAGGTGTGCTATATCTACTTACTCATGAATCCTACCACCACAATCCTACATTACATGCCTCCTACCCTCATCTAGATTCAATGACCCTTCCTCCTATCAACAAAATTCATAACCTTGTTCCCGGTCTGACTCTTCTCCAGTCTATCAAGACTATCCACAAACGTCAGATCAAACAAGCTTTGCCCGACCCCTTCCCCCAGCTGGAAAAACTTCTCAATCTCCTCCACGATGTACTCATTCGAAACGTATCTATCAGCGTCTTTTAACGTACTCGCATTCGCCCGGTAAAGCCTTACGGTCAATTTATCTTCCAAATTATCCAACGTTTCGAGAATTATCTGATATTGTAATATCCCCCAACCCTCCGTTTGGATTACTTCTCGAATCTTATTAAATTCGAAGTATCCACCGGCCCATTTGAAGCTGAATCTTCGGTCGCGGCCGTATAGTCGGATTATTTTGAGATACTTGGCAGTTTCGGGTGGTATCTCGTCCGTCGCAGGGAAAGGTCGGAGAATGCCCAGATCGCCGGTGACATATCTCACCAGAGGATTTCGTAATCTCGAAAGAGAGGTTTGAACGATGATACCCTTTTCACCGTCGGGGAGAGATTTGAAAGATGTCGTGCTCTCGTAGCTTGATTCATCCAACACCGAGGGCGGTAAAATTTCAACCTTCATCATTCTAGTGTCGTAGATAAAATCAGCCCCGTCGTCGTCAGATTGTCCGGTGATCTCGAAATTCCCAGCAGCCCAAGCGCCAGCTTCACAACTACCCATTATTGAAAGAAGTCGAGGGTTATTCAACGCCGTCGCCACTAAAGCCTTCTGATCGTTTCGAAGTGGCTCGGCACTATAAAGAACCTTTTTAATGTTTAATTTTGCTCGTTCTTCTGATGGTAGAGAGGCGACGAAGTTTGCGAATTGAACAATCTGGCTTCCGTCGCCGCCGAGGACGTTTGGACGCCAGGCTATTGCGGCTTCTACCAGCGATTTCACATCCATTTTGTTTCCGGCGCAAAGCAGAGATGCGCCTGCACCTTCGAATACTTCCGCCATCAGATCCAAACTTCTACATTAAAGAATCAGTTATCATTAACACACACCGCTGGAAATAAAGATAGCAAGCAGGGCTTGGTTTTATTGAATTACCTATAAAAGTTTCCCGAAGTATACGACCCTATCCCCAGATCCCCCGGTTCCAAGACCTTACACGCCCGAAGTAAAGCACCAGCTGCAGCTCTCTGCTTCCGATTTTCGGTCGAGTCCGTCGCAAACAACATCGGAAGACCACCGGATCCTCCACCGGTGACGCCGAGGTATACGGACTTACGGTACGAATTCTGGGGATTGGTGTCAGAGAACAACCGAATGATTGTTGGTGATCTATCAAGTACGCGGATATAATTAGCATATTATATCGATAGGGTAGTAAGTGATAGGATAGCTTACAATGTATCCTTGGTTGCCAGCGGGATATGACTCAAGTCGGTGGCTTCGGAGTCTTCAGTATCAACATCGCTGGCTATTCGACTGACGTCCTCTAGAGTGGGCGGGTATTCTACATCAGAGTTATAGAATGGATGGATCTTAGCAACGGTGAGAACCTGTTTTAAGGTGAATCCGGTATCCATCGTCCCAGTATTATTGATTAATTCTATCTTCTACTGCAAGGGTGTTACTTTGATCAGTCTTATACCGCCGCGATATACTGTAAAGACACAATCGAGCTATCAAAAGAAGACTCCGATATTGAGAGAAGCCGGATGGAGTTTGCCGCTCATTTTGGAGATGGGATAATTCTCTTGGGATATGTTATTTATTTTTATACCCCTTAGCGTGTACCCGCGTACTTCAGTGTGTCAGGAATTCGGACGCGGGGTTCCTGCAGGGTCTGGGGTTGTACATGCGGTACGTTGAAATATTTGAAAAAATGCAGGCGTTCTCTTGATCAATAAAAACTCATTTAAGGTTGATTCGTAGCATCGCCGTGCCGTCTTTGGCCAATGGTATTCAAATGCTCATCCATACCGTCTGTGTATAACAGAGCTCTGTTGTGTATTCTGCAGGCTAGGCTGGATACAAAGGAATGACAAAGTCCAGCCTCTCTTCTGGTTGGTCAATCGGCGAGTCAACCCCGTCAATTCTTTCAGCTTCAGCTGTGATTGCGGGGGGAAGAAACATATTTGCAATGCCTCCTATACGTTCCGGGGATAACTTAGAAGCTATCATTGGGACGACAAAAATATTAGGACCGGAAGCTTCAAAGCTTTGATTTGCCGATAGTGTGTATACACGTGTATAGATAACTTGGACAAGTTCCCAAGAAGTTGTGCTGCCTTTGCTATTTCTCAGACATTTGCAATCTGTGAACGGTGCAGATGTGCTTGGTAGTCTAGATACACACCCATACAAAGGTCCCCAATACTCAGTGCACAAGTAGCTACGATAACCAGATATTTGATGTGAACGTTCAATATCTGGTCATACACGGGCTTTCCGCGTCGTTGTCAAGATTCTGTTGTGTTGCTTAGAAGTCAACACCAATTTGATACGGAAACCACGGAGGACAAGAACCATCATTCTGCGGGGCTCGAATATCGAAACCATCTTAGCCCCCTCGACGACGTCACTTCCCCGCAGCCTCTACATCTCGCAAATTTCTACATTACCCTCAAAAGATGGCTTCCTACGAATCCGATGAAGACGAGGAAGTCGATTACACCACGGATTCGAAATGGGCGGACGTAACCCCTCTCCCCCAGGATGACGGCAACAATCCGCTGGCCCAAATAGCATACGCCCCCGAATACTCCATCGCGATGTCGTATCTACGCGCCTTGATGGCCGCGAACGAGCATTCCGCGAGGGTGCTAAGCCTCACCGCCCATATCATCGACATGAACGCCGCGCACTACACTGTTTGGGGCTATCGTTTCAAAACACTCATATCGCTCGATCGTGCGGGCGTGCTCGACGGCGAGCAGGTTGATTGGAGTTGGAGGAAAGAGTTGGAATGGGTTCATGCGATCGCGAAGCGTTACGAGAAGAATTATCAGATCTGGCATCACAGGCAGTTGATTATCGATCATCTGGATGATTCGACGGGGGAGAGAGCGGTGACGGAAACAATGTTCGCGCTGGATTCAAAAAATTATCATGTGTGGACGTATAGGCAATGGCTGGTGCAGAGGTTCAACTTGTTCGATGAGGAAGAGGTTGCGATGACGGCGAAATTGCTGGAAGAAGATGTACGGAATAATAGTGCTTGGAATCACAGATACTTCGTGGTGCTTGGAAGACTAGGTGCGGATAGTCCTGGGCCGGGAGTGGTGGAGAGCGAAGTCGAGTTTACGAAAGAAGCTATTATTATGGCACCTCAGAATCCAAGTCCGTGGAATTATCTCAAGGCGTGAGTCAAAAGCATCTCTGAGAGGTTGAAAGATGTGGGCAAGATTTTATATCTAATATTCCGTGCTCAATTTAGGGTTCTGCGCAAAGGAAATATCGAGCTAGCGACTTTGAAACCTTTCTGTGAAGGTTTCTCTCCTATCTTTTCACCAGATGAGGTCAAGTCGTCCCACGCGCTTGATATTTTGTCTGAAATATATGATGGGGAAGGGGACATCACAAAGGCGGAAAAGGTATATTTGAAATATCATACCGTTTGTGCCGATACATTGGCTAACACTTTTTGGTTTAGGCTCTAGAGCTACTCGCGTCAAAGTTCGATCCAGTAAGAAAGAATTACTGGCGATACAGGAGACGGCTCTTAGGATCCAAAGCTCCAACAACATCAGAAGTTCCAACCGTTAAGGCTACCGCTTGAGGTTCGGCATGTGCTACATTCCTATTTGGTTTTCGATTGTCTCATGACCTTCTGGTATATACGAGATAGCGTCTCAACAAGAATATAGGAAGACCCCTTGACCGGCTTCGTTAGGGCGCGTAATTATTGCAGTTTAAAAAGATGTGAAAACTAGGCGGGTGGTTCCGACGGGGCGCTACACAATTCCAGAGGCGAATACCTGCGATATTAATGACCGGGAATCCCGCTGTAAACCAGATCTGTCCCTTAAAATCCGCGAATCTATTCGGTAAAAGAAGAAACCGAGGTGTTGAGTTTGAGGGTGTTAGGAATTTGAATTTCAAGTTTCCGCATATGCAGACTCTTATGTACATTCCTCAAAGGGTGGCACCTTCTCCTCGAGGAGGATTGCATATGTTTCTCGGTAAGAGTTTACTGATAAATTTCGTCAAGCTGCATGATTTTCCTTTTCTCCCTTTCCATCCTTAATCCGATCAGGGTTCTGCAGCCCTTCGATCGCCACGGACAAGGCGCGGCTGTCGGGATTCAAACCCACCAATGGGGAACTGCCTATATCGACGACGTCTGCAACACCTGTTGGATGGAATCTTTACCCGGGGAATGTGTAGCTTCGAAAAGGGTGGCCGTCTCACGAGCATTTTTGTTTTGTTTTTTAATCAAAATGTGCATAGGCTCCTTGCTGCGTTTGTATAATTCCATCCTCGGGTGTCCTCGCGTGCTTTTCCGGGGTTTCGAATAATGCACCCATGCGCTGTCAATCGGGCTGGAAGGAATAGCCTACGGCCCTGGCCTCTAGGCATAAACAGCCCCAGCAATCGTGCTGGACTGCATCAACAAGCTCGATAAGCCTCTGCCGCGATAAGATCATACGTAGTTGACTGCTATTTAAAAATATGATATCCAATTCTTATTGGAGAACTCTATTGTCTATATTCGCTCTCGAATTTTCATTTTTTGTCGATATGACAATTCTTTTTTATTTATCTTTTTTCCTTTTTTCTCTCTCTTTCGATTCCCCCCCTCGCCAACGGAGTGCGCATATGACGAAACCAAAGTCCTAGCCAGTCTTCTTCTTGTCATCCGATCCGTTTACCTGGTCGCCGTTTGCTTCACGCACCTTCTCATCCTCATCGTCCCCCTCGCGAGCTTCCTTATTCGCATTCGCCGCATCAAACCTTTCCTTCAACGCATCATCATCCATGGAGAATAACTCCGGGGGTATGTTGTTCTCACGCATGAGTTCCAAAAGTTGGACGTCCAGGTTGTTGAGCCGGGATTCAAGTTCAGTGGCTATTTGTTCCGCTCTGACCCGGAGTTAGACAATTCCCCATAAGGCGGTTAGAGGGAAGTTATAGCCTGGCTGTCCTGTGCTGGGCTTAGGGGGGAGGGAGAGACATCAACGTGGAGATGTAGGCGTGGAGATGTAGGTGTGCATATGGACCGCCGAGAGGGGGGCTGGAAAGAAGGGTTTAGGTTGTACAGGAATCTGAAAACAGGATAATGGAAGACTCCAGATTACCATGAGCCTTCGGGGCAGAGGATTTTCGGAAATCCGGCAGTCCGTATAAACTTTTTTTTTCAAATGGGAAAAATTGGGAATAGGTGGTGGAAAGAGACCGAGAAAAGAGGGTGCGTTATTCTCACCTGACAAGATCTTGATATGTCTAAACGAAACATAGAGATTAGCGAGAAACTCGACACTTTTGAGGGGAGTAGGAGTTCGCCTAACTTGCCTGTCCAATATTTTCATCATCTGTTTCGGAAGGCATGGTGACACCTTAGAAAAAAAAAAATTATAGATAGTTTACCAGGAAACTTCCGGGGTTTAGAATGGTAGCCGACGTGCAGCAAGTGCGGCTTTGCTCGTGCGGGTTGGTGCTATGTTGTGTCGGTCTGTGTCGGGAGAAACCAAAACATGAGAAAGATATTGTTGGGAAGGAGTCAGGGTTGGCCGTAGGTATTGATGAGGATACAGCGGCTCCGGAGTTTCTCTCCGTATTAGAACAACTGAAATGATTCAAAAAGGGATCCCCTCGAGCTCTAACCTTGTGGGTCCCCCAGCCTAAATGGAAATACCCAAAGCTCAAGCATTGACTAGAAAAGAAGAAGAAGCAGAAGGAGGACCAGCTGCAAGGAGTCTTCGGGTGGGGAAGCAAGAACAGGAGGTCGAAGGACGAGAAAAAAAGCAAGCGAGGTGCAATACCGAGAATCCCGTTGCTTTTCCCCCCTGGACCCCGCTCACCGCTCGATTAAAATTTGATCAATCTGGTTTGGAATCGACCCGACTAGACCGCTGAAAGTATGCAGGTTGCTATTGAGCTTCGCATTATATTTCAGTAATCACAAGAAATCTAAAGCACAAAAAACTTGCAAGATGCCCTGTACGTGCAGCAGCCAGCCCAACTGAATCATGGGTTGCAGCCTGTCTCTTGCATTTGCTCCAGCAGACCCTGGGGGAATTTTCGCTGGTGGCTTCTTGTGAATTACCCAGCAGAGTATAATTCGGGACAGTTTGGCGGGTCCGAGTTTCAACTTCCTTCGCCTTTTTTTTTAATTTGTATTTTTTGTCAATTTGGGGAACCGGACTCTTCCACTTCGCAACTCCGTGGACGCTGCAATCAGTTAGCGCATTCCATCATCTGCGAATAGAGTTTACCTCAAACCAGCATGTATGTTTGAGACTTTGTCTCTGAACCATGGCGTGAAAGAGGCGGAATTCTAACTGGTGGGACGTAAATCCTTAGGCAAGGGAGAAGGAACACAGGGCAATCATTTGCGTCAGGGTCGGCTGGAATAAATCAAATAGGAGGATAGAGTTCATGATCGTCTCGAATTACCTTCGTCCCGGATAGCCACCGCACGAGAGGCCACCCGACAGCTCCAAAAAACGGAACCTGCAGTCCAAATCTTGATAGTCTCAGACCCGCTTTCCACGATATCGATATCGTGGAAATTGCACCATCTTGAAACGGCACACCTTTACCTATTTGATTCCCATCGAACCGTTTTTTTTCTAATCTGAGATCCAAAGATCTGAGCTTCCCTCCACGGGCCTCTGCTCAGAAACCACTCACAAAATCCGAGTCGGTTGGGCCAAGCCGCAGAACTCAGTCGGCCCTTAGTTGAACGCGGGGAATTTTCTTCTTTCGCTTTAGAGCATGGGCGCTACGTCATAGGGTCCGTCATAATGCACAGGGGGAGGCATCCCTCGGCCATGCACCGTTTGACAACCTCCAAAGGTGAAGAAAAGTGGTGCATCGCGAAAGGGTAAATTCATCTTTTGTTACATAAGTTTTCTCAGGAGTGAGCTGGTGGCTTAATTTGCTCTTCCCTTAAACTGAAGGGGACTTCCGTTCGAGCTCCATGGGGTCGCTCTCTTCTCTCCACTCGCCCTTTCCTAAGTCATCTTGGCGGCACTGGCTTCTCCTCTGAGGCTATCAAAAGGGTTTAAGTGATCGACACTCCCATTGACAGTCAACATGCATTCACGAACCACGTTTTTTTTGTTTCTTCGGGTTGATGGTTTGAAGCTTGCGATACATTACCAAGTCCAAACCAGAGAAGAAAAACAAGATCCCGCCGCGGCTCCACAAATGAAGATTGTAGGCGAAAATCCCGATCTTTGCAGACGGCGTGCACCTGTGTGCTCTCTCGATGTCTCTCGATGCGATCATTTTGGGGGAGAACATGAAGCTCACGGAGGAACGTATCTTTCGTTCGTTCTACCTGCTAATTTTCTCTGGCCATGATTTACCCTGAGACCGCAACCGGAGAGCTATGGAAAAATGCAATAGTCCAGCGTGATAAAATCAGGGGAATGCCGCCTTCTCTTAAAAGGCTCCTTCCGCCCGGGCTTCGAGTTCGGCCTGCGTTGTTGAAACTATCGCCAAAAAAACACGTTGGTCGGGTCCTCCCTTCGGTTGCCCCTGCCCTTGCCTGCACTTCGAGAAGCTTTCGATCTTGATAGTAACTTCGAATTAGAGCGGCGATCCGGCTAGTTGAACATCATTGCCTTGTGGGTGCTGGAGATACGATATATACAGAATTGTCTCAGATTTTTTTTTTTCTCTTTTTTGGTTGGTCTTGGGTGAGGGCCGTGCATGTATGTACATACATAGGTGCCCTGACTACAATCCGATGCTACCGTGATGTTATCATCCTGCGGTAAGAAAAATAAAAAATAATAAGGTCTGAAATGCCTCGTGATGATAGCACGGCCTGGGGAGCTGAGATATTTCCTGTGGCTGGAGAAGACCCCACCGTTTGGCACAGCGGACCAAAAACTGCTTCCTTCAGACGGCGAATGCGCATTTTAGGCCTTGTGTTAGCTCGAAGCGATTGCGATTGCGGGTAAACCCCCTAAAAGAATCTTGTTGAATTTCCCGAGGTATCGCGCATTTTACCCTGTGAAGTCATAAGCTGAAGAAGGAGAATTGTTTTTTCTAGCGGTGAAAAAACACACATTCGGAGTCGGGTGATCCGAGGAAACAAAACATTCAAGCGACTGCCACTCATGGTGGTTCAATGTCTTCCGTATATCTCGTTCGAGTATAAACTGTGTGAGCTAGAGGTGGAAAAGTTATGGGTTGCGACGCCTGCAAAAAAATGTGACCTAAACTCAATCGAGGCTGCCAGCACCCTGATTTTTAACTGCTTGGTCCCCCAAAAAAACAATTTTTCTGATTCAAGACCAAAAGAACACGGAACCGAATTAAAAAAATTCAGGTCGGCCGCTGCTGCTCCTGTTGATGAGCTGAAATCTCATTCGCCAAGGTCCATCCATGCACCCAAAAAGGTACTTGACAAAGAAGAACAGATACCTCTCGGAGGAAAAATCTCACCTGAAAATCCTCGGGGCGACTTTTGCTTTTCGTTGGGGTCTGGCGCAACTTGCATGAGATAAACGCATCGTCAAGACCGCAGATAGTTTTTTCTTCAAGAGAAGGAGACGTACGAGATCTTTCCCATCTCAGACCGAACCACGAGCATAACGGCGGCGGTGGCGATAGGGATCAGAAAAGGGCTAGGGCCACCAAGCCTCTCGCAAAACTGATACAACGACGACAACCGTTTCCTTACGGTTCGGTAGGTAGTGAACACAGGTGGCTGACACGGAGGCGTAAGGGTCGAAAAAAGCGTGAGCATTTGAAAGAAGAAATTTATCAACTCTAAAGCGGAAGCGGATGAAAAGAGAGGGGGGGTTGAGACGACACACACGCACACACCCACATCATTGATGAAACGTATTTCCGTGGCGAACATTCTGATTCATCTAAAGTACAGGCGTCCGCTTAAGGCTCTCTTTCTTCGTTCCGACGTCGCTTATTAGATTTCGGAGCTATATTTGGTTGCTTTCCGATTACCGCAGGGGAAGGAAACATTGAGGATCTATCCTTCGTTATTTTCAGAAGAGGTTTGGCAGAACCGGAAAAGTGGAGAGGCACGGCGTCTTTTTGGCCCTCAGCAACAGCATAATCCCAGAAACAAAAACCGGAGCCGTAGGTCGATGACAGGAGGAGGAATCCGACAAGGCCCCAAAGTTAGAAGTGCCAGAATACTCAAGGTCGCAGCGCACCTCTGTGGATCAAGGCCTTCCCCACAGTTCACGGACTTGTTGACACCTATAGCTTGGGTATGGGACCCATGAGCTTGGTGTTCCCCTAAGCAGGTGAAGATAGGTTATCGACGGCCTTAAATGCACTCTCGAATTAGATTTTGCGACGTCTGCAATTCCTGCATTTAGCCTTCTGCACCTGGTTGGTCCATTCCGTTGTGTGTAGGAGGGGGCACCTTCTTGTCTGTCGAAATTTCTCATTTGCAATTTTCACCCACGTTGACCTGCCTCGACCTTGGCTGTAATGTTATCAATAATCGAAACCTTCACAGCACAGAAGGACTTCAACGCCGTGGCTTCGACAAACGCTAACGATTCTCTTTCATCGAATTCCCTATTCAGCTTCCGGGGTACCGACTGCTCGGTCAAAGCTTCTTTTGTGGAACGGGGCCAACGAGCCGAATATTCGTTCAAATTTTTTGGAAGGCGCAACTCTTGGACAACCGAGCATTTCTGAAGTGAGCTGGGGGACATTCAAATATTGCTAGCTCCTCCCTGTTGTATAAATCTGTTCACCAGCGGCGAGCCCAACAAACTGTTCTCCTCTGTATAGAGTTTTTTTCCTTTTCTGATTGTTTCTGGTTTTTTGGAAGCGGCTCGACGTTTGGTCGAGCGAAGTCATTTGCATGTCGGATCTCAGGGAAGCCCTCGATAGACTTGGATTGTCCCATTATCTGGGGCGCCTCATCGACGAGGGCTTTGATCGGTGGGAAACGGTTCTAGATATCCAAGAGTCGGACCTGTAAGTCTTTCCCCCGTTCATTTTCCGGCGTTGAAGCTCTTGAGTCATGTCCATCGCGGCTGGATCGCTGTCGCCACTCTGGTCAAGGCCCGGCTGACTGACCCATTGCTTCTAGGGCGTATATGGGTTTTAAATTGGGGCACCGTCGGGTAAGTTTCCTTCCTTCTCCAATTATTCCAAGACCTCATTTCCCTGTTTTTATTAAGGCGCGCAGCGTTGCTTGCCGCTCTTTCCAGCTGGGAGGGTCGAGTTGTGCGAGTGATGCCAACCTTGCTGTTTGAGAAACAGCGTTCTGTGGCATTGGAAGAGTCGTTTCTAATCTGAAAATTTCTCGCGATCCAAAGATCCTTCAAAGGGCGATAGCACGAGAGAGAGGAATACCAGAGAACGACCCAATTCCATGGCTGTACCAACAAGGCTATCCGGAGGACACGGGCGATGAGCCTGACGATAAGTCCTCCCCTCGAGGCTTTCGGCCCGACTATAAGGGGGCCGTCCAAACCAAACGCAAATATCGACGCCACCCTCGAGTAAGTAGCCATTCTTTAGCGTGTCTTTGACCTTTGGGAGACTCGAATACTGATGGACCACGTAGCCCGACGAGAATGCACCGGAAAAGCCACCATCAGCGTATGTCATGTTTGCCAATCGTGAGTTCCCCCCGAATCGGTTTTGCCTGTGAGAACTTTCTCGCGGGTGTCGAAGAGGGGCTGGCTAACCAGATCCCCGTTAACCCTCAAAGATGTCCGTGAGGAGCTCAAAGGGCAGAATCTGTCCTTCACCGAGATCGCGCGTCTAGTTGGCGAGAAGTGGAAAGTTCTCGATCCCGACCAAAAAGAGGAGTATGAATACCAAGCAACATCTATGAAGGAGCGTTACAACCAGGAATTAGCAGCCTATAAGAAGACCGACAACTTTAAAGAATATTCTCAGTACCTACTGGAGTTCAAGACGAAAGAAGCCGCAAAAGAGGCCGGAGGTAAATATTGCCAAATACGAATGCTGCTGTTCATATACCGTATGAGGTTTTGGTTTCAATTTAACCTTACGCAAGGCTTTTTTTAGAAGCGTCATTCACGCCGACTCCCGATGTCCCTCGAAAACGACCCAAGTTAGATAGCATCCCATCCCAAGGTTCAGCGCATAGTTCCTTACCTGGTTCTAGTACATCCGGGGTATCGCTCAGTGGTGGAGGACCAACGCCTGTTCTGAGTTTAGCGTCTCGAACGCACCAGCAGCAACATCCAGGAGAGAGCCCGAGTTACCCTCAGGCGGCGACCATTGCTGCTGGCCATTACGCTCAGCATGGTAGGAGAGACTCCTACACCTCGCCGTTTACGCAGCCGTCTACACCAGCGTCGCAGATGGTCAGTCCAATTAATTTTTCAGAGTCGTCAGCAGGAAGCGGCCACGCTATAAGACAGTACCCACCTAGTGCAGGACCGGGTTCCTACGAACGCGAAGCCGTCACGCTACCGTACCGCAATAGCCCAGGTCGGTCGACGCATATGCAATACTATGATCAGTCTCGACCGCCTCACGAAGGAGGGCATGGTGAAGGGTACGAGCATCAGGGAATGATGCTGCTGCCAAAGATCAATGCACAACCTCTGCGGCAGGTGCTGTCGTATTCGAGAGGACAACCGTCGCCTGAAGACTCGCCGTCCCAGCATCCGAGAAGATCGGGGAGTATATCGGGTATGTCATATCAACATCAAGGACAACGTCCTGCTCTGCATCTCTCGGATACACTGTCAACGCAGAATTCGATAAGTAGTAGCGGCAGCTCTTCAGTGCCATCGCTGACACCAATAACCCCTTCAGACGGTGACAACCGTCAACCGCACGGAAACACCCTGCGGGCACTCCCTCCTTTGCGAAACGCAAGCCCCTCCCAACGAGGCTCATCGAGTTACTTTTCCCAACGACCAGCGAGAGAAGTTGGTGGTGGTGGTGGTAGCAGTGGCGGTAGCGGCGGCGCTGGATATCCAGGCCATGGCTCGACATCCTCGTCTCCACACAGTCAGCTCCCTGCTCTGGCGGAACAGACAATGCAAGACCAGCCGCCTCGTAGGACTGGAGAAGGAGCGGACCACCCGTGACTATCTATTCCAAAGAACTCATATGTTAGCCAATGGCTTCTATCATTGTGTGAAGAGATGTTATCAGGACAGAGGAAAGAAATCCTGACCGCCAACAACGCAAAATCATGTTATTCAAATTAAAAACCGACGATACGAAAGTGCTTTTTTGAAACCAGTCGCCCGGAGAAGGCGGTTTCTGATGGGAAGAGCACTTACTAAACGTTGATATCCTTCGCTATCATTTTCACAAGACGAGCCTGTGTCTGCAGCCGGCCAAAATGTATTTCTCTTTGCGTGTGCCCAAGTTTCTCCCCCCTTCAAGCAATTAATTCGAAATATAGGATATTAATAATAAGGAAGGGAAAGGCCTTTAAAAGGCACAACGGGATCTTTTAAGAGAAACACCGCAGAGAACACCACGCTAAAAGTACTCCAAAGGCTGCGCATGCATGTCCAATCCGTGCTGTGCGCTTCCATTTCCTTCTCTTGAGGAGCTAAGTACTAAGATAACTTTCCTTTTGGTCGGGGTGGGCTGCAGGACATGGATTGTCGATGTGCCAGATTGAACCCTGCCACACCGCAATCTCAAGAATCCCATCTTGCGCGAGAAGGGAAATTGCATGCCAATTTCTTTTCCCGTCCACTTTTCCCCCAACGCTCGCTGTCCCGTTTCTTCTGCACCCCCCTCTCCCATACCCACCTACCGAGAAACATCTGCGAAAACTCCACCGTGGCTCGCGGGGTCTTTGTAACGGCGTTTGGGTTGTCTTAATCGCTTTCTTAATACCGCCAACTATACTTTGTTTTCGAATTCTCACTATTTATAGGTCGGTTGTGTAAATATCCAAAGCCAACACCTTTTCTCTCCTCTTTCTCTTTACCCATTTATGTGTGCTGCTTTAACTGCATCGTGTCAATTTAGGGCGAGGGCTTAACTCGCGGATGAGCGAAGGGGTACAAGCCGCTAACATACCCGGAGATTATCAACGCCATCATTGTGGTTCTGTGAAATGAAGCCCGTTCGGTTCGCGTCCTTGCATTGCATTGAATATTTTGAAAGTTTTGGTTTTCGCTCCGCTTGCTCTGCATTTCCTGCATGCCTTTTTGTTTTCCCTTTCTTCTGGCTTTCTTTCTTTTTTTTTTTCCTTTAAAAAAAATTGATAATGTCGATTTTCCCTACGGGTTTCCTGCGTTAGTGAAGAATTCCACCGCTAAGAGTGAGAAACCAGTATCAAAAACGATTCTACCTTCTCGTTTCGAGTGCCACCTCCGCTGAGGGCTTTTGTTGCGTGTCGGGGTGTACCTGTACACGCTGTCGCACACAAGCCCGTATCCTTCCTCGTTCCTCCGAATTTTTTTCCCGTCGGTCATGTAATTTTTTTCTTTTCTATTTTCAATCTCTGATCTACTTCCACGAGCCCCGATTTCCTCTGTCCACGTATATACTTTTTCCCCTCTTACTTTTCCATGTTTTCCCAGGTCGAAATTTTGACTCAATCTAGGGGCGTGCTAGAGGTTAACGTTTTGGGGTCCACTTTTTCGAGCGATCGAAAATTCGCCACCAGGTTGAAATGGTAATTCACTTTCCCCTTTTCCAGCATGTAGATTCCCATCCAGGCGCAAAACATCGAGCTCGTGTCGCAGGGAACCAACCATCCCCAACACTCGCGACTAGGAACCCTTTCTTCGGGTCCTAAAGCCAATCGCAAATGAAACCAGACATCTCGGATTGTTTTTGTTTTTTCCAGCCTTTTCGTTCCTTCATACGCCTTCTTTTTTTTTATCAGATTGAGCAAATGTAACCATGTGGGCCGCACTTTTAATAAGAAGGGCCAAAACTCAAAAGGTATCTCGGCAGTATCTAGCCTAGATCGTACCATGCATGGGGGTGGAAAGGGTCCTAGCCGCAAGAAAGATGGTCAAAGGGCCGAAACTCAAAAGGTATCTCGGCAGTATCTAGCCTAGATCGTACCATGCATGGGGGTGGAAGGGTCCTAGCCGCAAGAAAGATGGTCAAAGGGCCAGTTAAACTTTTAAGCATCGAATGGACAACTAGCGACATAGACCACGGGGTAGCTCTCCGTCGGCTGCCTCTGAACTTGCGAAATTTTGCCACACGAGTTGAAGAAAAAGATCGCCAGAAGGAGAGGATTCGATTTGCTTTGTGACACTTTTTGGTCGGAGGACTCTTTTTGGTCGGGCAAAAGTTGTTCATGCGTCTTGGTAGTCTGGAGGGCCGCCACAACTTACGTGTCTGCGGAATTCGTGGCCGTCTCGGTCATCCAGGTGAGCATTCCATTATTTTTCCTCTCCTCTTCCAGTCCACGATATGCTTCGTCTTTCCAGGACCGTATAAGTAAAGATCTTCCCTGCATGGCATGAACGCTATTCGACTCGTTACATTGGTCCCTAAACTTTGGTAAACACCTGAATCGACCGATTGGATGGATTGCTGGAAGAAAAAAAAAAAGAGGGCAGAGACGATCCTTGCCGTAGACCGCCACAACTCCCCAACCTTCGCTCGATGTAAAAGGAATCCTCTTGGTATACGGCTAAAATTTTCTTCTCAAGAACACACGCCTACCTACGAAGCTTTCCGGCTCATCTCTCTTTATTATCTTGGAAAGGTTTGACCGCGGCCCAATAAACGGAGTTTTAGTCGATTATACGTGGCACTTGGGGTGACAGGTAGCTGCTGCGGGGTTTTTATCGGTCTAAGCGCCTCAATTGACCTAAAGCCCGAGATGTCGTGATCAACGGCGGGGAAATTTGAAAGGGAGGAAGGGAGCAGAAACGGAGCACGATTTGTGATGTCGTCTCAGCCCAGGGCTGAGACGACAAGCTGTCTTTGGCTGGAAGGAGAGATGTCGAGTTACCTCGAGCTTCTGACCTAGCCGAATCTACCAAGGGCCCGCCATTGCTCGAAACAACTACCATACCGAAAAAAAAATTGTGACCTAGGATTCCCTTCAATTAACTAGACGGGAAACCCCGAATCTAGCTCTTTATCATTATCTTCGTGCTTCGAGATCATGCGATGCTTGCATTTCGAAGCGCTTAATTTCTTTTTCTCTTTTTTCTCTCATTTTCGTCCTCTTTTCATTTTCGGCTGGTGTCAAATGCCATGCCTATCCGGCAGGTTGGGCTTTCTTAACCTTTCCTGCAGCTCCAACGGACTACGAGGCAATAACGAGACCGACATTTCACACGAAGAAAGATTTAAGCCGTTATCGATAACCCGTTCGAAAAGAAGATGCATTCCCAAAAAGAACACTCTGTTGTGCGTGCTTCTCAAATGCAACACCTCGACGGATACGACGATTCTCGAATCCTATTGGCTCTGGAACACTCCACCGATTGGAATCAACGGTGTACTGGGACCAGGCTAGAAGCTTCTGCAGCTGCACATGGACCAGAACGGATGAAGGAAAGTGTGTGGGTAGACGTGCGTCCAAGGATGCTCCACTTTGAAGTGCATCGAGAGTGGGGATGAGAAAAGCATTTCCCTCTCGGAACACTTCTAGGTGCCTCATGCGCTTATGCAGATATAGCTCCGGGTTTTCCCTTACCTGTCAGCCAGAGAGGAAGCTCAAGCAATTTAGCCAACGAGGATCGTCTGTAACTTTATTCCCACGGGCTGGTCTCATGGTGTACGAAAAAGGCCTGGGCTGGAGACCCTGCAGCCAGTGATCTGCATGCTTCTAGTACCAGGCCGTTGGCTTGTGTGAGCATGCACCAATTGCTGCGCATGACCAACCATTCTAACCAAGAGGAGGGGAGCAAGGGTATGCGGAGAGAAGTTTATAAAGAAGGGTAGCTTTATAATAAGGTCGAGACCTGGCGAAAGGTGTGTTGGAAATGTAGAATGCAACACAAAAGAATCGATAGAAATCCTGCCCGCAATGATACTTGCGTTTTAAAGCCAGCTGAAAGTTATATGAAATCATGGCGCAGACGTCTGACCGTTGGCTTTATAATTCCCAAAAGAAGGAGATCGCCGGTGGAGCCCGTTTGAAGGAGAGAGAGAGGGTATTCCGAGGTCAAAAAGTCTGCGCGCTGCCTTGGAATTGGCTGGTACGCCATACTCACTTGCAGAAACCTGAAAAAAGCATGCTATTAGACGGGATAAAATCCCACTTTCCAGGTTTATACGATCCCTAGCGCCCTCCGAATTGCGTTGTGTGAGTTTTAGGGATTTTGGAGGTCTGATAGCAAATCAGCATCGTGAAATCGCCGGGTTTCTGTTCCGGCCCCCATTTTGTCAAACACCGCGCTCCTTGGGGCGCTGGAGTAATATCTTACCAATACCTCCATGGTGCGCAGTCGAATTGGCTTACGAGACCGGCGAACTCTCAATGCTACGGACTACTATTTTATATCTCATTTCATGCGTTCATTGCCAGTCGCAAATTCGATTGGTGTGCTCAGGCAAATGGTGCGGAGAAACGTTAAACTTCTGGCTCGTCGGCTAGTTAGTCGGCCTCTTTCGACTAGCTCCACAGACAGCAAAACTAAGCGGAATGGAGGTTTATATTTCGTCATGTAGGCCAACTTTCGAACTTAGGGGATTCTTGGAACTCGCATAACCTGACACCGCGAGCGCATGATGCAGCGCCGGTGCATCGTCATGCCCAAGAGTTTTGGTTGGGCCAGGCGACTCCACCGACCAAGGGTAAGTGTCCTCGATACTACCTTCTGGTGTTCCACTTTTCCCCCCATTTTTATATGCTGCTGATTCTGCCGTTTTCTCGTTCCCCACACCCACACTGTGGCCCTAAATCTGGTAACACACGTACATGCATGTGTGGATTATAGTCCGTCTCGTCTGGCAGGAACTTGACTGGGAATAAACGAGATCCCTGGACGCGGCATGACATCAGCGGCTCCACGCGGTCCCTGAATCTGAGGTCTCAGGCATTCCGCCAGAACCTGTTTTTTTTATTTCTCCGATCGATTCATTATACCCTCAATCGGATAGACGAGACTCCACTCGAGCCTGGGGCATAGATGTATACCTGTGCATAGGCATGTATCGTTGCGCGGCCTGCCCTTTGTATCGGTCCATCAGTCCTCTCTTCCGCCTCCAGCTCTCCCGATTATTAAACGCCCCCCGGCTTGTTAATACGGGCGGAGGAGTGTAATATACCTCGATCCCTCGCCTGTCAAATGTCCTTCTTGCCTTGATATCAGGGCGAGACTAGCCCAATGCATATGAAATGCAATGCAGGGTCTCTCGCTTGCCATCCGCCGGCCTCCTCGCATTTCCTTGATTTTATATGCCAAGCCTTTTGCTGCCAGCCAGACAAACAACCCTGCGCGACGACTCAACAACACACCTCGCTCCAGCATTTCCCCCATCGCCAACTATCTCCAGTCGACACACACCCCATCCAACCACCCTTGCTTCCAAGGAATCGCCCATTTATCAAGGCGCGTCTGTGCTATCATGACCTGTAGCTGAACGAGACGCAGGGCTGAGCATAACGTTACACCGCTGCTCGGTGGGTCCCAGGATCCACCGCCACCAAGCACGCATTTCATCTCGATCATCGAAGACCTGACTCGACATAAACTCGGCTCCCCCGTCCCAGCGGGCCTCACTAGCAATCATGGATAGGTCTTCGAACGGCACGAACGGCTCATATTCGGGATTTTCCATTTCTTTAGGTTCAAGGAAACCCGTTTCCGGATCTGCATCAGCGCCCAAGAAACCTGGTGCTGGCCCATCCGCCTTTTCAAAACCCGGTACTAAGCGTGGACCGGCTCTTTCCGATGATGAGGACGATGACCGTGCGGATGATCATAGAGATAAAGTCCAACTGGTCACCGGCTTTGGTAGCAAGGGGGCTGTAACTGCAGATGGCGAGAAGGAGGCCACAACGCTGGTTATCCCAGCTCTGAAAAACAAAGACTGGAGAGCCGAGAGCCGGAAGAAGAAAGGGATCTATCTACCGCCTGAAGCCACAGCTCAGAGGGACGGAGTCCCCGTCGACACGCGAGATGTGGTGGGAGACGAGCCCATGAAAGTCGGCCTGCAGTTCGTTGAACGGTCGACGGCTGGGATGAGCATCGCTGAAGGCGATGTCACTATGCCTGATGCCGGGAACAACGATACCCGAGCAGATGCGCAGGGCGAGAAGGCCAACAAAACCGAAGATCAGCTCGCTATGGAGGCGCTGTTGGCTGGGGACAAGGCGAAAGCGAGCACCTTGACCATCCCAGCTGTTTCTGGGAACGTCCCTGACAGTCGAGGCTTCGTGCAGAATGAAGACGACGCGTATCGGGCTGATGTTGCTTCGCGGCCGGACGCTGCTACTCTAGATGAGTATGCCGCTGTTCCAGTCGAAGAATTCGGAGCCGCGTTATTGAGAGGTATGGGCTGGAAGGAAGGCCAGTCCATCGGGAAGTCCGGTGGCGCTGGAAATAAGCCTCGGATCGTTGAGAAGCGTCCTGCGTTTTTAGGTATCGGTGCTAAGGGCATTGGCGCTGAAGAAATCGGTGCCTGGGGTAAAGGTGATAAAAAAGGACGGCAGAGAGTTGACAAGACTTATCTACCTATCACCCTAGTCGACAAGGACGGGAAGAGAGTTGAAGAAGACGCGAGTAAGGATTTGGTGAAGAAAGATGCCGACAAAGATTGGAAACGACGGGACGACAAGGATAGGTACGATAGGAGGGATCGAGACCGCGATAGAGACTATCACGATGAAAAGGAAAGCTCACGCTCGAAACGTGAACGTGATCGGTATCGTGACGACGATAGAGACCGCGATAGGCGTGATAGGGACAGGGACAGAGACAACCATCGAGATCGTTCCCGTGATAGAAGAGATCGAGATAAGCATAGGGACCGAGACAGCGACAGGGACTATGACCGAAAGCACAGGTCATCAGAATACAGTGATCGAGATCGAGATAGACGGCGGCATCGAAGTCGTAGTCGCGAAAAGCATCGGCGTTGACAGCGGGTTCCAGACATGATGATTTGCTATGAAATTGGTCGGCGATCGCAGTGATACGCTTATGTGGCGTCCTCCTGGTTGTTTTGACATATGATAGGGGGGTCTGAAGAGAAGTTGCCTTTACATTGTATTTATATTTAGATGAGTATATCAAATTAGACTAACATGATACCTAGCATAACATAAAAGTTCATTTCTAGAACAGCGGGACTTCGCTGACCTTTTACGTTCCTAATTTATATATCGAGCCTATGAGATTTTGACAGCACGCATATGCATACGTAGGAGCGGTGAGCCTTGCTTGATGCTACTCAAGTTTGGTTCGAAGAATGTTCTAAACTCTTTCGATTTGTTCTAGTGCAACAATCCCGACGGCTAGGATCCCGTCTTGGGTCGAAGACTTCTTCAGAGTTACATCAAACCTTGCACTTACGCCCACCTCCCCCGCTTTTGCATGAAAATCTGTACCGGCATTTCCCATCATACTTTTTTATACTCACACGAACCTCCGTTAATGGGTTGCTTGATGGTAATTTAGTCCTCAAGTCGGCATTTCCCCTAGAAATGATGGGAAAGTGTTCTTTGATGACCAACCCCCGGAGAACGTTTTACTATGCCGATTTTGCTTCCGAAACCAATGTGCTTTTTAGCATAGCGACATTTTGTGGACTGTTTGGCTCGCGGCCGCTGCAAGAAAAACATCATGCCTTTTCGCAAATTCGCAGGTTTAAATGCACTAGGCAGATTTTGTCACCCTCTAAATATTATATCTATATGAGAACCACGAGTTGAATGATATGCATTGCATTGCATCTAATTCATGGCTGCAGTATACCATCGATGATTTGTGCTACTCTTCACAGACTACAGAGCTATCGAACTCGATACAACTCTACCAATCTCAGGAACCCGGGTATATCGGCAGCATGGCCATAACAGATACTCGCAGTCAGGACTCGGTGGCTACTTTGCTAACTAGTGTTAACTCGAGTGGTACCATGCATGCTGGATCGAGTGTAGAATACCTTGGTTGCCGCGGACATTACTCGCATTTTCCGTTATTGTCTTGATGGTAAAGGTGATTTCTCCCAAGACATCAATTATTATTGCGCTCCGGGTCGGTCGAAGCGTTGGTGACACTAGGTGGTGGCTGGTCTTCATAGGTGGCTGGTGTCAATCGCTTCAACACGTGGATATGTGGAAAGCCGGGTTAACATTTGAACGGGAAGTATATCTATGGGGATTGCATTCTATAGGTAGGTCCTCAGCTGCCTCAGGGCAGGCAAATGGTGATATTGAGGGCGTGTGTCAGGAAGTTTTTCACAATCAGACCCGTGAATTTTTTCATCAACTCTACGAAGTAACCTTGGGCCGACATCACCTCTAAAATTTTCTTAGTGGCTAGCTGACGTATGAGACAATTCTAGCGAGGCTATAATCTTTAAGCTGAAAGATGTTTTCTCAATGATATATTCTCGGACCTCTTGGTAGCTTTTAACCCAATTAATGGTTACAAAAGATTTGCCTGCTCCGAGTGGTAATGGACCCTCCCGATGCACAGCGGTGCTGGGTTCAAGTTAGCGAGCCATCTAACTGTTTAAGGCCCAGGGGAGACAACGATAAGTAAGATAGTATAGAGGCATAATCGGCGGGGTGGTGTGGATTTGGGATTTCAATTCCAGGACCGAAAGGATCGAGTTTCCGGGAACACATGCTGAGCACAACCTCACTAGCCTGGTAACTGATTCTCCTGGAGCGCCATCGCGCAACCTTCTTGCCTTAAGGTATGTACCTTGCATTTCTTCAAACATAGAGGGTACCAGGTAGATCCGTTGTCACACTGATATATTCATAACACAAATGCCCAAGGAGGTTGAACCGTGCTCAATTCATAGCCCTTCATTGCTCATGGGTACTACTTTTTATTTAAGTAGCTTGGTTTTGTAAGGCGAGTAGAACCTTCTTAGTTATAGATATTTCATAAATTAGTACGTGCTACTCAATAACCGGAAATCTACTCAGATGGTAGCATCCAGCCTCATTCATCTTTCCCGGTAATGGACGGCGTGCTATCTTTGACTAACGACATATCGAGTCCTCATAACCGACGGGTCGTCCCGTGCACCTACTGCTGTGAGTTCGTGCCTACGATATGATATATTTTCGTGTCTGGGAATGAAGAAGAGACATAAAATAGAGTGGCTAGAGCAGTTTTCGGAGTCCGTGATAGTGCGTAAGACACGCAATTGAACCGGTTTTTGGTATAGACTGTGGAGTCGTCTTTGGACAAAAGGGGAATATAGGACGTGCGTAGACGGATCGTGAAGTGCACTCTTATATATAATTAGTTTCGCTGGTCCTGCTAGTCCCTGATCCTCTCTTTCTCTCTTTCGCGCTGCTAAACATCTCTGCGGGATAGTCTGAGGGTCACCGCCAAAATGTATCGATTCGCTGTCAAATCGCTCGCTTTACTCTTGTCGATAGCTCAAATCGCAAATGCACAAACCACGTGTACTTGCGATTGTACCAGGGATGCTTGTTGGTCGCTTCTAGCTGGCGACGCATACTATCCTTCCCAAAATACAATCGATGACTGCCGGTCCTTCGTGGTCACGACTACGACCCTACCAGCCGCTACGGTTTCTGTGACAGCGTATACCACATCGACGTCGACGGGAGAGACCACTTCTACCACCACCATAACAGCCAGTCAAACTCAAACGGTGACTGTTGCCGCTGTCACCGTGACAGCCACCCAGACCATCACCACTCCTCCAGCGCGGTTAGTCAAAAGGGCAGAAGATGTCCAGCAGCAACAGTCTGGAATGGTCAAGAAGGTCAAACTTGGCAAACGTCAAGTCGTCCGAACCGTACCAGCCTACGCTACCGGCGTTTGTACGGATGGTCCAGCGTACGCCAAAGCTTGCTCGTGCTTGATTCTCCCAGCAACGTCAACGGTCATCACAGTAAACAACCCGGGAACTGTTACTGTAACCATCACCGCAACGATCACAGACGTTGTTCTGAATCTCGATCTCGCGGAAACCACCGTCACACCAGCAGAAACCGTGACCAGTGGAACCACTACTGTCACCGAAACCGTCACGGATTACTAGTATCCTCTAGTATCCTCTCCTTTGTCTTCTGTATCTATAGTCTAGAAGAGATATATTTTTTTTGATTTAATCAATGTAGCGGAGGAATACAGATCCTATGTATCGGTTGTAGTACAGGGACTTGTCGGCGAACCTTGTACTACCTGCAGCTGAGAACCTTGTACTACCTGCAGCTGAGAAGAGTACTCCAGTAACTTCTCTCGATTGGTGGTGAGCGCGAGTATATGTACACCTATGTAATTTACTTTTCCCTTCGCTCTGCTTCTCAGTACGGTATTTACGGGTTGTACTAGTACCTAACGGTGGGTCGGGCTTCGGTGCTGCCGTATGGAAATAAAAACTTTAATAAATTGATAATCACTGATTTGCAAAGGAGAAGGGGTTCAAGAACCAGTGTCAAATTTGACTTCTCGATCAATTAGCACCTAATCTGATTATTCCTTTAATGTTGGAATTTAAAGGTCAGCTGAAGTTTGTATGAAGAAGGGAATTTGTTCAATGTCAGCCATGGATTCACTCAATCAATTCAAGCGTCTGGGAAATGGTTAAAATTATTCTGAGTGTCATCAATAGCAATAAATCTGAACATACTACAGTTGCCGGGTTGTTTGTAAATTTACTGTGATGACCGTTGACGCAGAAGTGGCTCGCTAGTTATAGCTGTGTGGCTGGCACATTAGCCAAGTACAAGTTTGCGTGGCTAATGCCTCAACCAGAAGTCTATTCACACGAAGTGATAATTATAATTTGAAATGGCTCTTTACCCACGGCTCTAATGGTATCATATAGCCTGTTGCTACAAGTCAGCTTCTTCAACTGGAATTCGAACCACAAGTGTTAGTTGCACATAGGTGTACTACGAGCTCTAGAGCTCGTGTAACGCGGCGTAGTGATGTCAGACATCTGCTCAGATATAGTGATCGTAAACAGATAAAATCGGTATTCTAAAAATAACAAAGCTCAGGCAAACCTGACTTCTGATACGTCGTGCATATGCTGTCGACGCTTGAAAGAATGGTCTAGGTAGGGTCTTGCTGGGTTGTCAAGGCTTGAATAGGCCAGAGGACCCACTAGGATGGTCGGGATTCGGTAAGTTTGCAGGGCCTGAGCCCGATCTGATGCATGACAAGGACACACAAACCACACGATGGAAAGCTGAGAATGTCGGTCCGAAAAATTGTCGTAACTTTCGCTTCTAGCCCGAATTCTCCCATACGCACATTCCATAAACGTAACGGGAAGCCGACAGCTAGGTGATGTAAGGGGGGATTCCTTGGTTTTTTTGGGCATTACGGCCTTTAGCTAATGCAATAGAATAAAGGTTAAAGGAGAAAAATTTTCTGGACTATTCAAACGCTCCACTATCTTTTTTTTTATTTTCGTTGAGCTCTGAATATTTCCCGACAAATCGAGGATAGCAATTTTCATTTGCCCACGTTCTCGAAGGACCCTGAAATATGCTCTCGTGATCACAATCACACTGCTGCAAACATCAGCCGGCTCGTCCCTGATCCCTTTTTTTACTTTAAGGCTAGTGAGATACTGAATTTGAATTTGGAAAGCACGATCTCGAGCTCTTTTCGTGGGGGGCACTTGCCCAGAAATCTGGGGAAGCTCTGCAAGCTGCAGATTTAGGGAGTTCAGGACGCCGAAAGATTCCCAGAGTATAAAGGTGTCATCAGCGTCCCTTGCTTTTTGGAATCCACGAAGCGGCCAGCTCGATTTCCGGAGACCAGGAATCGGGCGGTCTATTCCTGGCAATCTTGGATTTTATCTGGTCCGTTACAGCACCTGGCTTCTTGGTAGCTGGTTTCGGTTCCGAGCCGACGTCTTCCAACGCTCGTTTTGTCGACACAACGCAAAAAGCTGTGGCATTTCGCGTTAAGCTTTACTCCTGGGCTGTCTATAGTCGCACGATCTATTTCGCCTCGCCTCGTCTCGCAGGACGACTTGACAGATAGTTACGATTTTGGTATATGATGTATAGCATACGGACCTTCGATTCTCACGATTCCATTTTACGCAACGGATACTGGCTGCTGCTCCTTTTTTCTTTTCTTGGTTGCCCCTGACAATTGGGGCCCTCTCTATCGTCGGAGTTCGGTCCAATTTTTATAGATATCAAGCCCTCATTCTCTGTCGGTTGAATCTCTGCGTAGCTGCTACTATTGATCTGCTGCTCTCAAGTCTAAGAGACTTCCTCTGATTATAAACCTCCCATCCCACTGCCTTCCTCTTGATTTTTCATCCTTCCTGCATCTACAAGACATCATCAAAAGCTTCATCACCACTTTGACATTCAAGCGTAGGTCATATATACCCGAAGCACTTACTACTATAGCTTCTTATCTGAACATGATGTTGTAATTAGCTTCTTTTATTCCGAGTTACTCAGGTTCCCCAAGGTGACTCGAGCGTTCGCGATGGCTCCAGACAGCAAAATTATCCTGATCCGTCATGGAGAAGCTACTCACAACCTCGATGACGTAAGTTATCAATGCACCGAGCTTGTTCGCAGTCGTCTTACTGACCCTTGAAAAGGACTTCCAACAGCATGACCCCCCTTTGACTGACCTTGGCAAAGACCAATGTGTCAAGCTCCTCAAAGAAGCATTTGCTGCGGGCGAGTGGAAGGATTTCAAAGACCTGGAGCTGGTCGTGATATCCCCACTTTTTCGCACCCTTCAAACAGGTTTCATGGTCTTTGGAGACCAAATCAATGAAGGCCTGAAGTACATTGTTCTCCCTGAGATCCAAGGTATAAATCAACACAGGCTTCTTTCCTCTACTCGATCAGATTCTGACAGTTGTCTCTATGAAATTTATAGAAACTTCGCCAAATCCGTGTGATACAGGGCGCTCAACTGAAGCTCTCCAGGAATTGTTTCCAACCGTTGACTTCAGCGAGTGCGATCGCACTAATTGGCTGATCAAGAAGCATGGCTTCTACACCCGCGAAAACCTTCCCATTCGCGCTGCATTTGTCCGCAAATGGATTTATGAACGTCCAGAGAAAGTCATCGTAGTCGTAAGTCTTCCATCTCTATTTATCACCTATTCACAAACATGATATCGGGATTCTAATGTTATATTTACAGGTTACCCACTCAGGTTTTTTGCGCTGGCTTACTCCACAAGACTTCCCATTCGTTGAGCCACGCGACAAGTACCGTAACTGCGAGTACCGCGCTTACCAATTTGCCAGTCTTCAAAACGACGACGGTGGTGGCGGCCCGTACAAGCTTGTTGAGGAGCAGTGGTCCCGTGATCTTCGTCAGGTCAAGCGATGTGACGAAGACAAGATACCCGTTCCTTCTGGCGAGACTACCGAGGCATCTGATATTGCCTGTCCTCCTGGTCGTCCAGCTGTTGATGGTGCCGGCGATGATGGTGATCCTGATCAACCTACCATTGTCTTCTAAAGGTGGATTTCGGTATCACTTAGCTGGTATCCTGCACCTGAATATCTTCGTCTTTCTCATCTCTTAGGAGCGATTCTCCATACTCTTTTGTAGCTAAATCTCACGTAAGGGGCGAACACGATAATCTCTTCTTGAGCGTTTTGCTATATCACATTGAGGTCTTATTTTCTTAGACCCTCCGTTGGCATCTTTCTATGCGCTTCGATTTTGTTTTAATAATAATGGGAATTAGGTCTTGTTAATACATGAAAATGAAAAATCATGCTTTTTTTAGAATGGACTTTCACCTACTACAACGTTAAGCATGATTGAATTCAGTTGAAGTCCGGTATCAAGATTTATAAGCTAGCTCATAGAAGCTAGCTTTAGGAATAGGGAAGAGATCGATTGGAATTGATCGATTGACTTAGTCTCAGTTGGTCCGCAACAAGCCTTCCGCTACCCATGCATGGGTATCCTAGAGTGCTACATCGTCTTTTTTTTTTGTTTTTTAAGTAATAATTGCAATGATATGTATCACGCTTCGTTTTGCCCAAAATTATAATATTAGTGGAGACTAGTAGCTACCCCACGGGGTGCATGCAACTTTCTCGCTTCAACACAAAGGACAAGGTATTTCTCAATTTCATCCTACACCCCGAAAGTCGAGGACCTGATATTCTGGTACGGAATGTTAGTAGGCTTTGTATCATTATTTGGCGAGAGAGGAAGAGGTATGGCGCTGAAGACTCCCGCACCGGGACAGTCGGAAGGGGGAACTTCTGGGGAAGGTGAGGAGGACCTTCGCTCAAGTGGAAGCGAGGATTCCTGGCGCGAAATTGGGTGGGTTTCGCACTTTGAGCCCCACAGTTTAGTCCCCCAGATTTCCACGGGTTGATGGTTACCAGGAGCTAATCAAACTAATGCAGACTCGCTAATATTATATGTAAGTGCGGTTTCATTATGAGGTTTAACTGCGCTTCCTTCATATCGGGTTTTTAGAACATGTAGAGAGCAGCGCAAGAATACCAGCCGGATACGTAGCCTGGACGAATGATCTGGGATCGCGGGGTCCCGAATCATGGGCTACCAATAAGCATTTCCAAGCCGTGCTTTTCCCGCTAGCTTTCGTCTCAACGGCAAGAAGTGAACAATAGTCATGAATGCAGGACCCTGAGGGAACTCACACCCTCGGTGCCGCCAAGTGGAAAGCCAAGTTCTTGATCGGCCTAATCCGTCGAAGGGTAAATATCACCATGCGGCTTTATTACTCTGGGCAGGCGTTAATAACCTGCGCGATATCATTTCGTTAGGTAATAGAAGCTTCAATTCGGCGACGCTATCGATATTCGACAATGCATTGGGCGCACACCAAGTGCCGGTGCGACCACCCTGCCGTCTCCGCCAAGGTCGAAAAGCGAGCATGTGGCCTGTCGAAAGACGAGCGCGCGAATGAGGTGTGAGTGCGAAATAATTATTGTTTGCGGCGCACTTTGAGTATAACGGTGCGATATTATGCATAGATGAATGGTCTGATTCAAGCCATGTTGTAACCCAAGAATTCATCCTGAGTGCAAGGTCGTACCCCTCGAGGATCAAGGGTCCCGCTGTCAATCTTTATTAAAAAGGAGAGACGTGACCCCGTTAAACGGTATGTCTCTTTTCTTCGTTTCATGTTTCTATATCTATTTTGTTTCTGCGGTAGCAAAAAGTTACATTCGCTTCCTTCTCGATGCTAAGCTCTCGCTTCAGCCTCTGGGCGGTTGCCCTTCTCACTTTCGTTACCCTTTGCACTGCTCGCACGGTCATCACCACGCAGCGATGCACCACTCGTTACTGCGGCCACGCCGTGGCAAAGCCTCATACGGTGACTAAAATAGTTAATATAAGAACCCCGTACACCGTCACGCGCTGGAAGACAATCACCAAGCCGAAGGCCACGGCTACCTTAACTGGAACAAAGTCGGTCCCTATATACAGGTACACGACTATATATACGGTTACTCTCCATTTCACAAAGTGGGTTGGGACGTCGACGCATACTCGTAAATTCACAACTCGAGTTCCTGCGACGACCGTCACCGATCCACTTACAACTAAAACGATCACGCCAGCTACAATTCAGGTCCCAACTCCGAAGGGGTTCTTACCTGTATATGATGATCCGGAAAATGTAGCCGCTGGCCTCAAGCGTCGTGAGGCCGAGCCAGAACCTGAACCGATTCCGGCTGCGAAACAATACGCGAGTGCTGTATCATGCACTAAAACGTATCTTACAAAGACCGGAACCAGCGATTTGTGGAAGACAACTACGAAAACCACGGGTACTACCTCCAAGACTCTCGCTTGGACAAGCATCACATATTACCCGGATATCATCACAATCACAGCTAAGAATGCGCCGACTATATCGACGACTACCACCGCACCTAAGGTTGTTTTCGATACTACAACCATAACGATATCCGTGGGTACCGCTACCGTCTATGAAACGACAGTTACGACGACCATTCCCGTCGCAACAAACTATCTCGCATGTGGGGCTAGAAACCAAGCTCCACCGCCAGCGGGATTACAAAATTTTTTGTACGCCGACTATGTCGGTCCGGACGCTGGTGAGCCGGTATACGTGCTGAATAAATATAATAACGGTACAGCCTACGATTGCTGTGCATTGTGTTTTGAACAGGGGGGACCGGATCAATGCGTCGGTAGTGTTTGGTACTATATCGGCCCATGGGGGCCTCCTTGTTTGGATTGGGAGACTATTGATTGTGAATGGGGAGAGTTCGAGGCTACCGCGTTATGTCGTCTGATTATGGCGTCTAGTGCTCCGGGTACTTGTCCTCGCCATACGTTTCGGTTCGCTCAGACATCTTCGGATCCTCCGGTTGTGGTTAGCAATGGGCCTAAGTGTAATAGGTTCAAATTCCAGAAGCGTACGCAATTTTGATTGAGCACCGTCGCGGCAAAGGTTATATAGAGAGGTTGTACTGGTAGTAGTACTAGTTAGCGGATGGGATAAAGATCTTGTCATGCATGTTGGCGAGATATAGTTTAACGAAATGTTTAATAACGAGATGGGATCATATGATTAAGGAATGGCTTTTGGTATTGGGGTAATTGACTAAGCAACTATTAATAGTCATATGAAATAAGAGGCTACTCTGGATATATTTGATCGGAGACTTCTGTCAATGATATTTATATTACAATATCCCTTTTATGCTATTTTACCTGAACCCTATTGAACACAGAAACTCCTATAATAAAGTACATGGCTTTTGAACAATTAAACAATTCGCTTATGGCAAATTATGCAGTTCTTGGGTCCTTCAGTAATGGTCGTGAAATTTTTTCTGCATGGATAGCAAAAGTTTGCCTGCATAACTCTGGAGTAAGTGTCTACCCAAGCTGTCCAATACAAATCATCGTTCTGACCCCGCAAGGCACATTTCTTGAGGCCCTTATTAGAGATAGGGACGTGAATGAGCTCTCTCATTGCGATGTGCAACATCTCGAACTCGGAGGCATGGGACCTGGACGCGAGCGTTTTCACCAAGGTGTGAGTCTTTTTAATATGCTGTTTGGAGTAAGAGATGCGTTTGTGGTGAAGTAGGTGGAGATCCCTGCGGGTGCTTTCTGCAATTTTTAAGAGTATTTCTTGCTTCAGATTATCGACTCCTAGGTAACCAGCTGCGCTGTACGCATCGACGATTTTGTCGTGTTCTCCGTTTTCTGGCAAGGTGTAGTCGCCGCAATAGATCCAGATCAAGACTGTTTCGAAGGCCAGAGGGTTGATTGTCGGGAGTTTGATACGGCGATCGGCCTCTTTATCGGGGTTGTTGATGCACACGCCTTTGAAGAATGTGGATTCGGCGCAGAGGACCGTTCGGTGGAGTTTATATTCTAGAGAACTGTCACCGGCTTGAACGGTGAAATCCGCGAATTCGACATTCCAGAGTGTCCTGATGAATTGAAATTAGTCAGAATAGTATCTCAAACGCCATTCGTGAATATGGACGTTAGGAATGATGCTTACCCTAGTTGCAGACCATATTGATCATTGCCCATATAGACGATAGTCTCGGGCTCGCCCACGCTGGACCCTTGCTCATCATCGCTATCGTTAGAGTCTTTGCATGAGTCGAGCGACTTGACACGCTTGCAAGATTTAGTGTTCTCCGCAGCGATTAGCTCGTCAATTTTGCGCTTGGTAGGATGGTCAAAGTTTGGTTTCCAGGTTTCGTGGGATTGGAGTATAGGTGGGGATGGAGAGGACTCGGAGTCGGATCTGTCACGACGTTGAGAAGCCATGACGAGAGAGGCAGGATGTAGGAAAGAAGAAGGAGCAACCTAGCATGCGATGTGGGGTGAAGCTAGGGAGCCTGTGGTTGCAGGATGGATGTCGGAGGATGAGTCGATGTGGTTGATGGCTGCTCGCAACGTTGCGAATGATTATTTATAAGAGCAGTTGCGCAGCAAATTTGGGGTTACTTGCTGCACGCACTGCTATGACCGCACCGACACGACAGGAAATGAATAGTCAGTTAGCATGTAATCAGATATTTCAATATGGAAATTGTTCTATCGGTACCTTGATGGAACAGTCATATGTTGCTTGCATGCAAGTGCTTGCAAAGGGTTAAACCCTGGAGATGACCTAATTTAGGGCTATATATGTATTGGCGTTGAAGAATTTGGAGATAGAACTGATCCAAGCCCTAAATACTTTAATCTCAGCAGGCGTATTATTAGCTGTGTCACTCTGAGGAAATTCAGTTGTCGATGTCTTCGGGACGTTGCGACGACATCTGCGCAACTGTTGCATTTTTTGTGTTGTGGCCGTACAAACGGCGCGACGGTCAACTTGCGCGACCACTTAGTATTCGCTTCGACTCATCTCGACTTGACATCTTCAACTTCTTCAACTTCAACCAGTCGACAATGAACGGCCATATGGAACCACCTCCTCCCCCTCCGCCGCCCTCTGATGACGTTCCTCCTCCTCCACCGAGTCTAGATGCAGCTCCTCCTCCTCCCCCACCGCCTCCCACCGATGTCATCCCTCCTCCACCGCCTCCCGTCAAGAAGGCACCCGCGGCGCCCAAGAAGACACCACTTTCCGTCGAAGACCTGTTAAGGAAGAAGAAGGCGGCAGATGAAGCTGCAAAGAAGGTCTGCGAGATGGACAATCCCTATTCTGTAACTATCTCACTAACCGTTTCCGAATCACAGCCCAAGTTCCTTAGTAAAGCCGAACGAGAGGCCTTGGCCCTCGAACGACGCGCCAAAGAAGTCGAGGCGAAACGCCTCGCCGACGAAGAGTCCCGCAAAGCCAATCTACCGCCGCCGCCGCCACCATCATCGTCTCGTTCAAATGGTAGCAATGGAATCCCCAGCGGTCCCCGGAACAACCCCCCATCGGGTCCTCGGAGCCACAGAGACAGGGATAGAGACCGAGATAGAGATAGGAACGATCGGGAGCCCCCGACAGGTCCAGCATCCATGAGAAACGATAAATTCCCCATGGCACCACCTCCCCTGCCTCCTCCTTCGAAAGCGTCCCTTAGCGACCGAAAACGTGAAGCGGAAGAAGACGCGGAAGCTAAAGCCATCAGGTTACGGTACATGGGCGCCGACCTCGACTCCAACAGCTTAAACAAAAAGAAGCGACGGAAAACATCCGAAAGAAAATTCACATTCGAGTGGGGTGCCGAGGAGGATACATCTCAAGACTACAATCCAATCTACGCACAACGCTCTGAAGCGAAGTTCTTCGGTAGAGGTCGGCTGGGCGGCTTCGCGGAAACCGACCGCTCGACGAAACAATATGCCGCCGCTTTAGAACTCCGCGGCGACGACGAGGAACGAAGACGTGCGAGAGAGTTGGTCGAAATGGACAGAAAGAAACGAGAAAACATGAGCTGGAGTGACAAACATTGGTCCGAGAAGCCTCTCGAAATGATGAAAGAACGAGATTGGCGGATTTTCAAGGAAGATTTCAACATTGCTACCAAAGGTGGTGGGATACCCAATCCCATGCGATCGTGGAAGGAATCTTCTCTGCCTCCGGTTTTGTTAGACGTTATCCGCGAAGTAGGATATCGAGACCCTTCACCGATTCAACGAGCAGCTATACCCATCGCCTTGCGTTCCCGAGATCTGATCGGTGTTGCCGTCACGGGTTCCGGTAAAACTGCATCGTTTATCCTTCCGTTACTGGTATACATCAAAGATTTACCACCGCTGGATAACATCACCAAACACGACGGTCCTTACGCCATTATTCTCGCACCGACCCGTGAATTGGCACAACAGATCGAAATAGAGGCGGCAAAGTTCGCCTCCCCGTTGAACTTCCGATGCGTTAGTATCGTTGGAGGTCACAGTATCGAAGAGCAAAGCTACAATCTAAAAGACGGTGCGGAGATCGTGATTGCTACCCCTGGTAGATTACTCGACTGTCTGGAGCGACGGGTTTTGGTGTTATCGCAGTGTTGTTATGTGATCATGGACGAAGCAGATCGTATGATCGATTTAGGTTTCGAAGATCCGGTCAATAGGATTCTAGACTTTTTACCGGCGTCTAACGAGAAACCGGATACCGATCTCGCGGAGAATTCCGAGGCAATGTTGAAGGGTATCCGCGGGAAGGAAATGTATGGCAATGATAACAAGAAGGAAGGAAGATATCGGCAGACTATGATGTACACGGCTACTATGCCGCCGGCGATTGAAAGAATCGCAAGGAAATATCTTCGACGACCCGCGATTGTTACCATCGGTAACGCAGGTGAAGCTGTGGATACCGTCGAACAACGAGTCGAATTCATAGCTGGAGAGGATAGAAGGAAGAAACGACTCTTGGAGATCCTGAACTCGGCAATGTACGCTCCGCCAATCATCGTTTTCGTTAATATTAAACGAAACTGTGATATGGTTGCTAGGGATTTGAAACACGCCGGTTGGACGGCGGTAACGCTTCACGGATCGAAGAGTCAGGAGCAACGTGAGGCGGCACTACAGCAATTACGACAGCATCAGGCGGATGTACTCGTCGCGACAGATTTAGCGGGTAGAGGTATCGATGTTCCCGATGTTAGTTTGGTGGTTAATTTCAACATGGCGACGAATATCGAGAGTTATACGCATAGAATCGGTAGAACGGGTAGAGCGGGGAAGAGTGGTGTTGCGATTACATTCTTGGGAGGGGAGGATAACGATGTGCTTTACGATCTTAAGCAGATGTTGCAGAAGAGCTCGATAAGTAAAGTGCCTGACGAGGTATGGCTGAGATTCTCCGATATTTTTTTTAGGCTTGATGTGTGGATATGTGCTAACTTTTGGTTATAGTTACGGCGACATGAGGCGGCGCAACAGAGGAGTCAGAGGAGTATGACGATTAGAGCGAAGCCGACGAAGGATAAAGAAGGGGATGTGGATATGCCGTTGATGAGGGATGCTTCGACGGGTAGAGCTTGGGGAACCTGATGGGTTTACGATTTACATTGTAGAAGTAATATACCCTCTGATATCTAGTTTTCAAGTCTATCAAGAACTTTGGAGTTGTGGGGTTCATTCACGAATTTTTTTGGGGTAAATTGTATAAACGAGTGGACTCTGCCATTGCTATGACTATCGTACAAGTGAACCGAATCAAAAGTACCAAAAACCAGCAGTGAAAGAAACAACGAACGCCAAATGAACCAAACCTAAACAAAAAAAAAACATTGATCGGGAAAAACGACTGCGAAGAAAGAACCTAATGAGCCTTCTCCTTCGAGGTATAAGATGGTAACTCCTCGAGCGCCTTGGCGATAATCTGAATAGAATAATCAACCTCCTGTTCGGAGATAACCAACGGCGGCGCCAGACGAATGATATTTTGGTGGGTGGGTTTCGCCAATAAACCCTTCTCCTTCAACAACAGGCAGAGCTCCCACGCGCTGCGTCCGTTGGTCTTACCTTCATCCACCACCACGGCATTCAAAAGTCCCTTCCCTCTAACCGTCGTTATAATCGGGCTTTTGATATCCAGCAACCCTTTCCTGAACCTTTCGCCTAACACGGCTGCCCGCTCGACTAGATTTTCGTCCTTGACGACTTGTAACGCTGAGATGGCGACGGCGCAACCGAGTGGGTTCCCGCCGTACGTCGAACCGTGAGTTCCGGGCTCGATGCATAGCATTATCTCTTTATCTGCCAATACCGCGGAGACAGGGTACGCGCCTCCGGAGATAGCTTTTCCGAGTAACACCACATCAGGTCTGACGTTAGAATGTTCGACGCAGAGCATTTTACCGGTTCTCGCGATACCGGTTTGAATCTCGTCCGCGATGAAGAGGACGTTGTGTTTTTTGCATAGTGCTGAGACTTTCGTTAGGTAGTCTTCGTCGGGGACGATGATGCCGGCTTCTCCTTGGATTGGCTCGACGAGAAAGGCGGCGATTTTGGAGGAGTGGGAGTTGAAGGCTTCTTCGAGGTCTGGGATGGAGTTGTAGCGGAGGGGTTTGGTTGTTCCTGGGATTGTGGGGCCGACGTTGGGGAGGTAGGGGCCGTAGTTTTCGCGAGATTCTGGGTCGGTGGACATGGAGATCGCGCCGAACTAATAAAATTATATCAGCTCTTTGATCATGAGATGTATCTTTTTTTTGAGGGTATGAGGCTTACCGTCCGTCCGTGAAAGTTTTCGGTGACGGCGAGGACGATTGCTTCGTTTTCTGGGATGCCCTTCTTCTTATATCCCCATTTTCGGGCAATTTTGATACCAGTCTCGACGGCTTCAGCGCCGGTGTTCATTGGCAGGATCATGTCATACCCAAAGAACTAACCAATCCCGTCAATAAAAAACTTGATCATATGATTTTCAAATATAAAGGTGGGTTATGCATTTACCTCCGTCGCGAATTTGGCGAACAGTGGAAAGACATCGTTGTAGAATGCCCGGGATGAGAGGGTTAATCTCTGCGCTTGTTGAACCAGAGCGTTTATAATCTGATACCAAACCCCTCACATTAGCAATCCTCATTCTACAGACAACGACAATGGTATATAAACATATCAAAAACCCCCGTATTCGTTGATAGATATGGTATCCTGGCGGAATATAAGGGGAAAAAAATATACCTTCGGATGACAATGGCCCTGATTCACCGCCGAATACGCACTCAAAAAGTCGAGATATTCCTTGCCTTCGGGATCCCAAACTTTACAGCCCTGAGCCTTGGAGAAGACCATGGGTAGCGGGTGGTAATTGTGTGCGGCGTAGGCATGTTCGTATTCGATCGCCTGGTCCGTGGACGAGGCGTGGAATTCGCCGGTCGTCGTCGTCGTCTGCTGCTGCTGTGTTGCCGCTGGCGACATTTTTGTGTCTTCGGAAACGAAGGTGGGGGGGTGTGGGCCTGGAGATGTTGACTTTTAGGTTAAGAATGAAAGATATAAGCAGTATATATCACTGATATGTGATGAATATATACTATGAGAGGGGGAAGAGTCGATTGAAGAGAGTAAAATAGTAGACAGCTGGTACCAAGCCCGATAACTATCAAAAACCCGTAAGAAACAATTCCAACTTGGGAGAGTATTTGCGATAGATTGATAAAAAGGAATAGTTGGACTCCCCTCAGGTGCATTATATACCAATGGGAAGACGTCCAATTCTCATCAGAAAAGAAAAGCAAAAAGAAAAGGAAACAGTGCCGTGAATAACCCCTCCACGTACCTATACACTTACAGGGTCTCCGTTACTCGGTTTTATTTTTTTTTCAATCCGGCGGCCCTTATTCGGTCACGAGACGGGAGATTGTCTCGCATCTCGTCTAACCTTGCGCTTAGCGATCATGTATCATGTAATGTTATCGTCCGACATCCCAGCCGGTGTCCGCTAAAGTTGAGTCTACGCGATCGGAACTCGTCTTCTCGCTCGCTGAGCCCAGCTGGCCAGAACTTTGTACGTAACATGTTCGCACCGCCGCGCTTTCCCAGCGGGCCAACCTTGGTGGTGCGACTAGACGGGGGAATAGAGTTTTGGAGCGAGAGGCAAAACGGGGTGTGCTTCGGATTCCGGAATGATATATGTCTATGATACATGTATTTGGGTCAGTATACAGCAGGTGGACATGCGGATGCGATATCACTTACCTTCGGCATCATGGCCGAGATATCAATTGCGAGGTGTGGGGGTTCAGTCACCTTCCTCGAATTGCGCTTTGGCCCTGCAACCTCAGCCCAACGCGGTCCCGCCTTGAGCCTTAAGCTTACCTCTCAAAATTATTCGACAGGCATCAGAGCTAACAGGTTAATATACTAATAAGACTAGCCGCCATTGTATTATAATTAATGTGAACACTTAAGTATTTTAGCTGGATACCTTGATCTCGCCGAGATTGCTGAGTGTAATACGACCTCATCAATTTGGATCCAATTGGATTAATTCGGTCTACAATAATGATATACTGAGATATATCTGATGGATGAATGTTGTGTGATCCCATTGATGGTTCTTGCTTTGTCTAGCTAAAGAATATAAATGCTATGAAACAACTAGAGCAGCTATGTTAAAGCGCACGACGGACGTACAACCACACATCCGCAGCACTTCATATCCGTGACTTTAATCTACCACCACGGTCGATACACCCTCCATCCGCGATTCAAACGATATATCCCTCCCTCTGCAACCATCCCTTGACGTCCTCCCTATCCCTCTCCAACCACTTAGCCTTAGCACTGACCGCATCCAAAGCCTGTGCCAAACCCTTATCAAATCCCTTCGTACTCCTCTCGTCAAAGAAGGCCTTGACATCCGCGATCTGTTCCTCGGTAGTAAAACTACTGGTAACAATCTGAACGATGCTACCCAGCATACCCAATCCAGGCGGGAGCTTCTGTTCCAATTTATCCCAATTCTCTTTCGCCCACGTCCAGAGGGCAGAAATACCGTCAGAGTGTCCACGGAGACCCGCGAGAGGGAGATAGATATCTTGTTCTTTGACGTGTTCGGAGAGCGAGAGGGCGAGGGTGGCTTGTATGCATTTGGGATCCTTTGAACGTCCGAGTGCGCGAAGAGCGGTATTTCGTTCGTCGCTGTTCGCACCGGTGTCGTATGCGTCGCGGACGACTTGCCATTCCTTTTCACCGCCGTTCTTCAAGGTGATAGCGTATACGGAGCTACGTAGGTTGGGGTGGATGGCAGATTTGTCGCCTGCCGCGAATTTGGCGAACATTGCCTGCGCAGCCTTTACGACACTGTAATGAATCAGTCAGCTTGAACGTACCTTCACAAAATGAGGTGTGATGATAAGATACGCACATTTCATCATCGCTCATACCAGCACTGCCAAACGCCAAAGCTTTGAATTGCTGTAGAATATGGCTGTCCTCCTCTTTGAACTCCCATCCGAGATCGTGAGCGATTCCTGAGATGATATTCTTGTTGAAAGCCTTCAAGCCATCCTTAATGGCTGAATCCTCAAACACCCAAGCGCCACGGATGCTTCCGACTCTATTCAAGATTTCACTCCAGACGACATACTCCTTCTCGGTGGTGAACCCCTTTACAAGAGACAGGAACCCGCTGGTCTTCTGGTGTCCGCTGGCGACGAGAGCTCCAGCGTCAGCAACCATACCAGTACGGTCTTCGACGGATAACAATCCATTCTTCGCCGCAAGACCTAGCTTTTCCAATCGATCGGCAGGATAGAGAGTACGGTAGATACCAGAATGGTTAGCATTGATCTTGTAGAATTCCTTGTCGACGGTGATATCTTTCTCTCGTTCCGTCAAAAGGACATCTTCGTCAACACCTCCCTTGGTTCTCAATCCTAACACGATAGGATAATGCACCTCATCTTCATGGGGTTTGACGTCAGCAGTCCTCAAGAAACGGTTCTGTTTAACCTTGATACCGGTCTCGGTCTCGGTAACGCTGACAACAGGATGACCGATCTGTCTAGTCCAGACATCCATCATTCCACTGATATCCTTCCCGGAAGCCTCACTCAAAGCGTTCCACAAGTCTTGGGTAACCGTGTTTCCGTAAGCGTGTCTCTTGAGATACGTTCTGATACCCTTCATGAAAGTTTCTTCACCGATATACTGGCTGACCATACGGAGAACGCAGCTGCCCTTCGAGTAAGAAATCGCATCAAAGATCTGGTTGATCTCAGAAATCTTCTTAACGGGCACTTCGATCGGGTGAGAGCTTCTCAAGGAGTCGAGAGACAACGCGGATTGCAGGTTATCGGCGACATATGATTCCCAGACTTTCCATTCAGGGTAGAATACATTGCAGGAATACCAACTCATCCAGGTAGCGAACCCCTCGTTGAGCCAGAGACCATCCCAGAAATCCATGGTGACCAAATTTCCAAACCATTGATGAGCGAGTTCGTGCTGCACGACTTCTGCAACTCGCTGCTTGGTGCTGGCACCGGAGCTCGTCTCGTCGAAGAGAAGATCGACTAGACGGTACGTTACCAAGCCCCAGTTCTCCATAGCACCGGCAGAGAAATCCGGAATGGCAACCATGTCCATCTTTGGCAGTGGGTATGGGGAGTCAAAGGTCTCTTCATAGAATTTCAGGGTTTTCGCCGCGAGATCCAAACTGAATTTACCGAGATGCTCGGAGCCAGGAGTGGCGTAAACACGAACGGGAATTCTGAATTCGTTTGTTTCGATGTATCGAAGGTCGCCGATAACGAATGCGACGAGATAAGTGGACATGAGCGGTGATTTCTCGAATTTGCGTGCCACCTTGCCGTTTCCGAGGGTGTCCGCTGCAATTTCGTTCATGTTGGACAGACAGGTGAGTTTGGAATCCGCGATCAAGGTGATCTCGAAAGTGGCTTTGAGGGCCGGCTCGTCAAAGCACGGGAAGGCCTTGCGACAATCGGTGGGTTCCATCTGAGTTGTGGCTAGATATTGAGTCTTGCCGTCCTTGTCCTTGTACGAGGATCTGTAGAATCCGGCCATGTTGTCGTTGAGGGTGCCGACAAATTCGATCTGGACCTTGGCCTTTGTGCCGGCTTTGAGTGTGTAGCCAAAGTCGAACGTCGCAGTTTGAAGTTCCTCATCGTACCTGGACCCAACGGTTGTGTTAGATATGATGGCCACTTCAAAGTAGTGGAGACTAGAATAACGCACTTGACGGCATCGGCGTCGAGTTTGCCGACTGTCTTGCCTTCTTGAGTGAGGGTAGCGTTGTGGATTTTGATCTCGGTGCTGTTGACGACAACCTTGTCTGTATCTTCGACGATATCCAGGCTGGATTTAGCGGTCTTTGTTAGCGTATAACTTCATTAATTTTTTTTTTATATATCCAAGACAAACACACTCAATGGAAACGGTTCCGTCAAATCCAAAGGTCTCAAAGTTCGGCTCGAGCTGAACCGCGTAGTTCAAGGGCTTGATGGCCTTGGGAAGGACCTCGCGTCCCTGGGTGACATCGATGCTGGAGGCGACATCATCGGCGCCTCCTAGATGGTGAGTGCGACACATGCTGTGACGGCGGGACGAACACAAACGGACTTGCTGTCTGGGTTGGATTCGATGAACGGGCTTGACAGGTCTAGCTTGGAGCGTAGGACTGGTCGAGTAAGAGGACGAGGCGGAGAGAGTTTTATATCGTCCGCACGAGAGGCTACCTGTCCATCCCGCCTAGTTAGCAAAGATCGCATTCGCAGACGGGGATAGCGCCCTTGTGAGACCGAGATGCAGTCGGACAAGGGAGTGATCGGTGGGGCACATTACCTGCAGCTGGCGACAACCCCGGACGACGAATGATAGTGGACGAAGACGACGTGAACAGTCGCAGCCGGCTGCTGGAAAGAGAATATCGCAGAGATGGGAAGGCTAACGTCCTTCTTAGAAGGGCAGCTTGGTAGGTCATTCACACACCCTCAACGAACCGCGGATTCGATGCGGGCTGGTGTTTATTTCCCGCACGAAGTCTTCTATTTTAAGAGTAAGAATGCAAGAAGATCGAACGATGGGAGAGAGCGCGGTGGAGCAGATGGACTCTGGAGGCGGACAGCAGCAGCAGCAGCAGCAGGCCTGTACTCTCTTACAGCAACAGCCTGTCAGCTCTCTCTCTCGCAGCAATCGCAATGAATCGGGGTGGGTCCTTCTGATACTCTCGCTCTACTCACACGCAAATGCAACTTCCGGGCGCTCTGATCGAATTCGATCGAAAGAAAAAAAAAATATGATTTGAGTGGGGGAATGGACGGTCAAATCGATAACATTCGCTACGCGAGCACGACCAAGGAAAGCAGCTAAGCAAAGACCGGCTAGTCGAGGCTCATGCATGTGGAGATGGATCAACTGGAAATAATACTCTCTTCCTACCACCTGCAATTCTGACTGGAAAGTTTTCGACTTCTCACCGGTCAGCTGCAGGGTTGGACCGCAGCGGTTGAGAATGTGGAAGGCAGCCCCCCCGGTGCGCCGTCCGGTCAGCTTCTGCTTTCGAGGCCATGACCGCTGTTAACGGTGGAGGATCTTAAAAAAGACCTGGTATGAAACGGTTGCCAGAAAATACGCAGCTGAACAATGGTAATCGGATATCTTGCATATGACAGCAAAGGAAAAAAAGAGGACCCCAGGCCAGGGAAAACCCAATCGGCGGCTGGCAGTCGGACTTTTACGCTCGAACCAAGTGCTGCTGTTGCTTGCTGCATGCCGCAGAGCCCCACTTCGCACGATTCGATACGATACAGCTCCCACGGTGGGGTTCTCTCTTGATGTCACTACCCCGCATACGGCAGGAGGTCCGTCTGCGAAAGGCATGCGCTGGGGCGACGTCCGACGAACTCACTACCAATAAGTAGCCTGCGCGGGCGGATTCAGGCGAGAGGGGGAGAGGGAGAAGAAGAAGAGCTGAAACCCGTCCAAGACGTCGTCGAGCTCTCTCCCGACTACCAGCTATCCAGTCACGCCATCAAGACATCTGGATAACTTACATGTACGTTATTGCCGCGTGCCGTCTGTGGCGTTATTGCCTGTTAATGGCATGGTCCAGCGGATTAAGCCGAAATCTGATCTGAGAAAATGAAGCGAACCGTGCATGGCGTTGCATATTGTTCGAGATCACAACATGCGAGGCATTGATACCACACAGCTTCGCGTATCGAAGGCTGATTCTGCCGATTATTCCACTCGGTCTAATGCAAATACAATTTGAGAACTTGTGATATCAGACTGTCAAATTCTAAATGCATGTTCATAAAACGGTGCCCGCCAGAAACGAGGCGGCCTCGGTCGACGCACAGCGAATCTAAACTCAATGATACAGGCCTAGACGAGACCGCATATCGCATAAAATCCCGTTGAAACAAAAAGAAACCTGTATAATGCCGCTTGAAACTTCCGCTAAAGCTTAAAACTTCAGATCGAAATCCCTGCCGATACTTAATAAAAAATGCAAGTTGTCCAGCGAGCGCTTATAAAAATAATTTGTACATATGTGCTTTTTCAGACCGTTGGGATCGAGTTACTTCGATGCAAACGATTCAAAAAAGCACTTCTGGACAAGCACACCCTTGAGAAAACCTACTCAGGTGTAATGATGCATTACAGAAACCCTACAGCCATAATATCCCCGTACGCGCAGCGCGTCCCTACACGTCTAACATCATATCTACGATCTTCTTGCCCCCTTACCTCGTGAATCAGACGTGTCAAAGCCGTCCTGCCCCTACCCTCCTCACACCTGCCGCAAAACTCAGCTTCATCATGACAGTTCTGGTATCTACCTTCCTCCCTACAATCATTCTTGTGAACTTATCTCTCTCAAAAGTCTAGAAACCGTTTAAATGATACGTAAATACCAATCCTTGTTAATTATTTTTGTACCCCCTCGCTGATGCAATGATTCCCCCGTTATCAAGGACGAATACATATGCACATGTATGAAGGAAAACTTTTGGGATAGAAGTGATCATGCTGGTGTGTCTGCATGTCGAAATATCTTCCAGCTTGCCGCGGTAGGTATGTGTAACGATCAATGTCGCTGGGATAGTCTATGTTTTTTTTACATGCTCACCACTAGCTAGTGAAGACTTTGCAGACATCGTGCACGATGCCTAGGCGTATCGCCTATTATTTCCGCTGATACCGATCAGCGGAAAAAATACTAGGTAGTAGAGTATACTGAAGACAACATTTTGGAGAGACCATTGTCCAGATTATACGGTGACATGTCGGTATTAAATTTCTATCCAGGGTAATTCTAACTTGACAAATCATGCAGAGCTCTGTCCAATACTGAACAACTATCTTAGTCAATGAGAATAGTAACGTGAACTCAACAAAAAAATCGCTTGAGATGGGGTTTCACTTCCCTCACGTGGGCGGGAAAACTATTTTTCCAACTATCTTTCCTCTATTATTCCAACTATTATTCCCGCATTCCCGCACGTATACAGAAAAAGTTTGCGAGATACTGATCAGAAATCATGTTTAGCAACAGAACCATCAACCCTCTGGAACTTGCCGTCTAATTCGACTTCCTTGATCTATGACCCATAACGCCCCCCGCTTGAATTAACACCTCAAACCCTAAAAACCATCGTCCCCAGCCCGTTAACCGTCTTCAGGCGTACACGATTCAACAGCTCATCCTGCACGAGATGAATTATTAATGAAACTAGACATGTACATCTGTACGACCGTTCCCTTTTAGAAGGTGCATAATCTACACCCTCTTCGAGTAGAATCCATCACATATTGGTCTTTGAGCTCTGGGCTTTTTTTTTCTAATATAATACAGCCTTTCATGTCTAAAAAGGCCCTGTGAGGAAGTTGGAAGCGAGAAATTCAAGGAGGCGTGCTAGGTATATCCGGATATACCATTTTGTTGAGGATTAATCCTGATTTCTACGCTCCACTTCGAAATATTCTAGTTTTGTGATCGACGACATCATGAGGTGTAATAAGTCGATACATGCCGTGAACTAACTGCATGTTTTAACTTAAAGGAAGAAGGTAGAAGGCAAGTGCTCAGGGATGATTACTTTTCGACAGTTCGATCAATGATGGCTATTGGCGATGCTTGGATAGTAAAGTCCGCAGCTCGCCACGTCTACGTTTTGTCTCACAAGCCAGCTGCACGACGGCACGACTTGTGGTCTAAGTTCCTTGAACCTTACTGTGCGGAAAGAGTCCATAATCCAATAACTTGATTTTTTTTTTTAATGAGTCTAGAATACTAGCAGTCGTAATGTGCGTCTCGACAAGGGGGGGTTGTATTACAGGAAAGGAAAAATAATAACCCATGAACAGAAAGGTGAGTGGGGGATGAGGGCTGAGAGTTGCGTGTGTGAGTGTAAGTGTGTTTCTGAATAGACTAAAAGATATAAAAATACATGATTTGAAGGAGGAATGGTGGACTTCGAAGCCGAAAAAGAAAAGAAGAAATCCATGTTGCCCGAGATTTTTCTACCATCTGGAAATGCAGCAATAATATGATTGAAAACGTTTACGGGGTGAAAAAAGAAACCGGTATTAGTGCAGGGAATAACCGTCGGACATAAAACACATGTTAGGGAAAAAAAGAATCACTGTCAAAAGCCTTTCAGGGTAAAAGGAGCGGGATAGATTTAACTCAAGCACCGAGCCGTAGTGGCGGCTACGCAACCCGCACCTAATTAGCAACCGTTGACCCGCACGGGCCAGGGCCATTCTAGACACCCACCTGTCCATTCGGCGCCGGTGTCTCACCCTGCGCTTGGAAGTATTTTGTGTATGGGTTCTCCCCTCTTCTGATCGCAGCTTCGTCGACTTCAACGCCAGGATGCCCGTTTTCAAGTAACATTCGCCTATTAGTTGTACCTTCCTTGCCGTCTTCTGCCAACTTGATTTTATTCACAGACTGTACCGAGAAAGGACTAGAATATTCAAAGTCAATAAAGGATGCCTCCTTCCTAAAATAAACTGTCTCGAGAAAGTGTTCAGGAGATTTACCCGTTGACCTCCTTATCAAGCGTCATATACTCTTTCATGGCCTCTTTGCCACCTCTCTCTTGCAGATATTTCATGTATAGGTGTGTTAAATCTTTAATAGTAGATAACGGTAACCTGGCACGCCTTCGAATATCCGTATGCACCTGTCGAATCTTTAGATGCTGAGCAGCCTCGGTCTCCGCGCTTGTGGGCTGATCCATCTCCATTTGAAGCCAATTGATCCAGAAGTACCGGCTATCTAGGCACCAATGATGATTCTTCTGGAATAGCTGCCTAGCTCCTTCAACATCGCCTTTGATTTTCCAAATCATACGAGCCCATTCTGCCGTCACTGCACCCTTGGTGTACGGGTCGGTTGTTTGGTTGTCAACGATGTCCGAGTAAACCTTAAGGGCAGCGTCTACTCCCTCGTTTCGGCGGGTCAGATTCGCCAATGCGACAATTGCCTCAATATATCCGGGTAACACCATCAGAACAGACTCAATGATGTCCTTACCCATGTCCGGTTTACCGTGCATTTCCTCAAAGAAAGCGTATTGCAACCGTATCTGGGGCCGGCTCATGGGGACGTAGAGCATGCAAGCGCGTTGGTAAATGTTTCTAACTTCTTCATCTTTGTTTTCCTGTGAACTCATCCACCTGGCATAACGCAGCCAAAACTCGTCATAAAAAGCGGCCGTAACCAAACAACGTTCGTAGAGAAACTGAATACGTGCATAATCACCTTCGACTTCTTCGAAATCGAAGTACCGTCTCCAATTTATTAATTGAGGCTCATCAAGTTCCGTCACATGGAAGTATGGACGTTTAATCTGGGGAAACAATTAGCGTGATGATGGATAGTGTAGAAAAGGAGAAAATCGAACCTCTTGCTCATATGTCCATCGCTTAGTGGTCTCGGTTTGCGTCCTTTGGAAGATCTCAAGGTGGAAGCTATCGATTCTAGATCTAACTTCGCGTTCGATTTCCAATTCTCCACGCTCCATCTTCAACTGTTGGTGGCCGGCCTGAATCGGCTGTTGTGGCTCATTCTCTACTTCTTGCCGGAACTGGTTTAGCATATCCGCAGGCAACAGCTCAGTCAGCGGCCTCGTCTGCGCCATCGCCCTGAAGCGTTCAAAGTATCTGGCATATTGGTGCATGGGGATGTGGACGACTCGGTCGAGGATGGCGTAGATGCGGTCGTGGGCGTCGAGACGCTCTTCGAACTCGATATATTTATCCCAGAAAGGGTGAGCGAGGAAGTCAAGGCCGACGCAGTTAGCGCCGCGCTCGAAGAGTCTGGATAGGTTAGCAGGTTCCATGTCAGTCGAATCAATAACAGCTATGCAGAAGAGTAGAGGGGGAGGGAATCGGGGAGGGAATGCGTGAGCGCGCGAGGAACAAACAGGATGAGATATTAACTAAGCCTAATGCCAGCAACCGTTCCAGAGATTTCTTTTTCTTTTGCTCTCGGTTGTGTATTTTCAATCGCCATCTTGATAAGATAACTCCGTTTGATATTCCTTTGGGAGATTGTGCAAGGAATTCGCACGTGGACCCGAAGGCGTAGAAAGAGAGGATTTATGTGGAAGAGAGGTGTGAGATAGAGAGAACGATGTGGGAGCGATGTTTTCATCGCGGTGAGGTTTCACTGAAGTTATGATAGACGACTTGTAAAGATCTTGCACGTCAACGAGGAGGGAGGAGGGGGTTAGGAGGAGGGGTCAGGAGGGGGTTTGGAGGGGGTTTACAAGGCTGCAAAGGCTTCTCCAATAAACCGGTTACACCGGAGGGCATTCCTCGTACGGGGCGATATATCTAGGTTATTGCTGCCAAAGCCCTGTGTATTTTCGTTTTGTTTGAAGAACACTTACTCTCTGGTCACATCGATATCATGGCTCGTATCAACCTTGAAATTACAGTACGCAGTCCACAAGTCCACCGAATTTGTGATACTGGCGACACCTCGCTCGTAAATCATCTCGGACGCCTCCGTGCCAGCAATGCTGAATTCTAGATCGGCGTATTTTTTCCAATATCCGAACAATAACGGGAATTTCGCGAGAAAGCGGTCAAATGCACTTCGGGTCATGGCGATTGCCTGTGGCGAGGAGTTTCGGTTGAGGCCACCGCCGCCCTCAAGGCCTTCGCAAACGCGTATCAGTTTCTCCCAGTTCTCAAAGTCGTCCGGATCTTCCATCTGTTCAGATTAGAACTAGTTAGCGATCGAACGTCCACAAAATTTAGACGCCAGCTTGAGTTGATGGTACATACGACGCCTTTGTTTGCGGCCTCATACTCCGCGTTCTCGTCGATATTCATCGCTTGGGGGTCGGGATTTTGATAGTAGCTCATCGTGCCGACTTGCACAGACTGTTACCCGTCGTGAGGGTGCAGGGGTCTAGTGAAATGTATACGATGATGATTTAGGGCGTTCGTAAGTCGAGCACGCGTCGCTGAGTCGATACAGGGTAATGTTGGAGGGAGAGCAGTTTTCGCAAGGAGCAGGTGGAGGGAAATGTGATTGATGGAGGAAGGTTGGTGTTTTGGGGATGCGGTGAATCGAGGATGGTGGATGGCTGGGGTCTCCGAACGGAAAAACCACTGGTGCCAAGACCAGAATGCCCGCAACACATCTGCCGTCAAGATGCAACAGCATCATCAGGCCTAATTCTATGGAGTATCAGGTCTGATGATACTATTGCTAGCTATGAGCCAGATAGATGTAGATAGGAGAGGATCTCTGCCTATAGGAGATGGACTGGGGTTACACTTATATTGTATGCCTGTGTGCGCAGTTACTATATTCTTTGCCTAACAGGGTGAGGCTTTCTTGAGAAGAATGCAACTCCGCCCTCTTTTATAAACAGGTCTAAGGTGGCTTTGGTAGATGCTTAAACTGGGTGATTTCAGCTTACTCGGAGTCTACAGACGAGATAACACTTAGACAATAATGACATAAGATATGCAATACATTAATCAAGATATCGTATACTATGCTTACATACTGCCACCACCCTTTCCAAATGACAGGTTTAAAAGGTCTTCTGTCTCCCCGAAGTTATTAGAATACCCCCCTGCAAAGCCTACTATACGCTAGACCTACAAGCAAGGAAAACATTATGCTATTAAATAATCACCTTTAAGGTGTAACTCGTACGCCGATCCACTAATCGCACTTTGGTCAGTCCATATCGTCACATTCCCCGCACCCTCAGCACCAGATGTCACTCCCAAGTACTGGAAACTGTCTTTACGACAGGTCACCGATTTATCGACAAAGTTCATGGTACACCCGACAGTTGACCTAACAGGGTCAGACAATGGGAAAGCTGAGTAGAGGAAATCAACATCGTCATAGGTGACATCGTCAAAGCAAAATCTCTCGTTTACTGTCGAAAATATATTACCATTGATGGGATCTACGATGAATACTGCCGCTTCTGACTTTGACGGGTTAAGATATAGCATTGGATTCGGATATTGCGTCGGATGCGGTTTACTGGCGATATAGTAACCACCGTACTGAGAAGTGGGGATAGCAACATCGTTGCGGAGCAGGAGGGACTTGGCGACGGCGACTGGGGTTGCAGGCGTAGGTGATACATCGTCGAAGGGAGGAATGGCCATTGGAATAATAGGCCCCGTGGTTTCGTATGTGAATATATCCATCACATTCTCCTGTAGTCGGAATCCATACGTGGTGTTGTGGGCGGTCATGAAGGTGAGGCCCGATGGCCGTTGGCACTGGAAAAGCTTGTTGGAGTCTATCCAGCAGGGAATAGTGGGTAGAGTGCCGGTACTATCCTGGTAGGACACTATATCGCCTTCAGCCGTTGCATTGAGAAACCATCCCTGTCCCGTAGATGGCCAAGTTACGTTTCCAGCGCTGTTAACCAGGAATACTCCGGCATCTTGGTAATCGCTACACAATCCCACATTAAATGTTGAGGTTCCAGTTCCGTAGTAGTCGTCAGTCTTATTGCACAGATATCCTCCTTTGAAATCTCCATTTGCTACATCATTCGTGAGCTGGATGGAAATTTGCGTGTATTGAGGTACAAATACGGTCGTAGTTGTCGTTGCCGAAATAGTTGTAGTCTTTGTAGTAACCGTGGTGGTTGATGTTGTGCTTGTTATGGTTGATGTTCCGGTCGCTATAGTAGTCAAAATCGTTGTACTTCTAATAGTGGAAACTCTAGTGGTTGTGGAAGTCGAAGTCGTGGTAAATGTTGAGACTGCGGTCGTGGTTGTTGTTTGGGTGGTAGTCCTGGTTGTAGAGGCTGTTGTAACGCGAGTAATAGTTGCCGGAATTGTTTGGATAGTCACCGCTGTGGTGACGATAGTCGATAGAGAAGTCGTAGTGGATATAATCGTGCCAATGACTACAGATGTCATCCTAACAGTGACATAGCTCGTCGTACGGTCATAATATACTGCACCTGGGGTCGGAGTTTGGTTGATGCAACTACAGGCAGAGATGTATGCTGCTGAATTCGAACACGCTGAGCTCGCATACGGAGGCAAACGATTACCTTGGCGTTTCACCAGCTCTATATTTCTTGCCTCGGAATCTGCGGTGCTAGGTGCGAGCTTTGGGGTTCCATGGGTTGATTTTATTACAGCTGTTGAAACATGAACGGGAGTTGGAGGAGTATCATTTGTCTGACGCTTAATCTTTCCGAATCGACCACGGACAGCAGCATCCGCGACTTCCGAGGTGAGTTTCGAAGTTCCGCTAGTGGAAGTGACTGAAAATGTAGAAACATAAAGAGGGGTTGAAGTTATTGAGGTTTGCACGATTCGGATTGTGGTCGTCGTCGTTGTCAGTTTAATCGAGGTTGACGTTGTTCTGGTGGTCGAAACTATAGTTGTGGATGTGACCACTGTAGAAGTTGCCGAAGCGAGTTTTGTGGTCGTCGTTACTGTCGTCGTAGTACGGGTAGCAATTGACGTCAACGTACTTGTAGAGGTTGAAGTCACAGTCGATGTACGAGTCGTTCGGGAAGTTGATGTAATAGTTCTACCCGTAGTTCTTCGAACAACTGTAGTGGATGTTCTAGTGGAGGCAATAGTTGTGGGCGAACCTGTGACACTGATTTTAACGTCAGCGAGGATATCAAGCATGTCATTCTGGATCATTTGACATACGTCGCTACTGTGGTGACCGAGCTATGAGGTAGAAGGAAGGACCTGCAGTCAGCCACCACTGACGGTGCAGCGAATGCTGAACCGCCCAGAAGAGCTGCAAAGAATGAACCGTTAGCACTTTGAACTAAATTATGCGTACTCAAGTAAGACTGAGGATTGCATTACTTGATAAACAAGCATTCGTGACACATGTTTCCGCGCAGGAGCATGACTGTGCAATGGAGTTTCCAACTAGTACAGTTAGCAGTACCCATCGGAATAGCATCATGTGCATCTTTAACGATTAAATAAAAAATTATATTAAAGAGATCACAGAATGGGGTTCATGAGGCCGCTGGCAGTCAAAGATCCGTTTCACAGCTGGGGAGCGCTTTTATATATCTACAAGGTGAATTGACAATACCCACGGCACAACAGCAGACTGATTTGCCAGATTTGCAGATTCCTATATATAAATCAAAGCCTAACTAGCTATAGACGCGTCTTAGCCACGGTGAGATTTCTCTCGTCTCGAAAGTTATACGTTAATCTAGTCTCAACTAAGTCTTTGGTAGATCATGTATGATATCAAGACTTATAAATTGGTGGGTGCATCTGTACAGCTGTATCCCGTTAGCAGACTCGAAGCCACGAAGCCATGCTTTGATAGACATGGTTTCTTCACATCCTATTCTAAACCCATACGTGCATGCGCCACTACATTCTGAGCCCTCTACAAATCGGGGAATATACGATCCCTATACCTGGCGATGCAAGATATATCCAGAGATAGAATATTAGAATACCCAGACAAGATCCTTGCGTGCCCATTAACCAGACCGTTTTCGTGTCACGCGGTTCTTGCACACACCGTTTCCAGTATCGGCTTGCAGAAACAGAGGTACTTGGTGGCTGGGTACCCTGCAGTGACTGGACCGGATGGTCGGATAGTACCTATAATGCATAATGCATGGTATATTTGGCTACTTACATGTAGGCATTTTGCCTCTGGTGCTCTCCGAAGTCTCGAGGCTCATTAGCAAATTTCTGCTCATTCCAACTAATTTTATTGTTAAAGTCTCTTCTAATAAGGTTCCAATATCTCTTTCTGACAAGAAATGGCCGGGAAACAATGATCATTTTATACTGCCACCTTTAATCAGAATCTAAATAACATCGTGCTATGTGGCGCCGCACAAACGGCTATTCGTGGCGAGCGAGTGAACTTCAAACAACACGGGTTTGAGGGCACTCCGAGCTCTCGATGCTTGTTAGACTCGCTTACATTGGAGCCAACGTCATTGGCCCGTTACATTCCCGTCCTTCCCCACAGCTTGACGATATCTGGATCTCGAATCATACCTCCAATCACATTGGAAAACCGAGATCAATTGAAACTTTGGATCGGAATCTCACGACCGTGGAAAGACCTTAATATCACTCCTCTCACTTGCTCATCATTCAGAATCATGGCTGCTTCTACAAGAGCCGCCTTTGGGGTCCAGCATATCGCCAAGGTGAGCCCCTGGTTCTTCAAACTTGGCTCTCGGGTGCTAAATCGAGCCGTTTTCGAGTAGGGAATTGGCAGGCTTTCGAATATTGTGCTTCAGAGAGGTCCGTTGGATTATTACTAAACCAACACATTATAACTCGTCCTAACCAGCTTTTGAATATTAGGCCAGGGTAGTTTCGTCTGGACCGATGAGGGCCGTAAACTTCTCGATTTCACCGCTGGTATCGGTGTCGTCAATTTAGGTATGATCGGCCTCCCTTGGTCGGTGGAATCTATCGTTCAGTGTACCGATATAAATACATCACAGGTCACTGTCACCCTAAGATCACGGCGGCAGCTCAAGCCCAAATCGGCACCCTCGTCCACGGCCAAGTCAATATCGCCATGCACGAACCGATGCTATTTCTCATCGAAAAGTTAAAACCCGTGATGCCTGATCCGACCCTCGACACTTTCTTCTTCTGGAACTCTGGCGCCGAGGCTGTCGAAGCCGCAGTAAAATTAGCCCGCATGGCTACCAAAAAGCAAAACATAATTGTCATGCAAGGTTCTTATCACGGTCGTACTTTTGGTACCATGGGGCTTACGAAAAGTAAAACTGTCTATGGCGCAGGCTTCGCGCCGTTCATGCCCGGAGTGTTGACGAGTCCGTTTCCCTATTGCACTCAGTGTGCAGTAGCGGGAGCTGACCCTGCCATGGGATTCGAAAATTGCTGCAATAATCCCATCCACGAACTCAGAATATTACTAAAACAGCAGACTGCGGCGTCAGATACCGCAGCAATTCTGATCGAGCCGGTGCTCGGAGAAGGCGGATATGTAGTGCCCCCTCCAGGGTTCCTCCCAGCCGTTCGCCAGCTCTGTGACGAGAACAACATCCTTTTGATTCTCGATGAAGTTCAGAGTGGGTTTGGGAGGACCGGGAGATACTTTGCTTCCGAATACTGGACCGTCAGACCCGACATTATGGTCATGGCGAAGGGCATTGCTAATGGAATGCCGCTGAGCGGAATCGTTGCCAACAAGGAGCTCATGGATAAGCAGAACCCGGGAAGTATGGGTGGGACGTACTCCGGCAACGCAGTTGCATGCGCAGCGGGTATTGCATGTGCTGAAGTTATGCAGGAGGAGAAGGTGCTGGAAAATGTTGCGGCAAGGTGAGGGGTTGGTATATAAAAGCCTCGGATATAAACATTCTGTTAACTCGGGGTTTATAGGTCGAAACAACTTTTCGAGACATTATTCGCACTCAAAGCTTCTCCTAAAACGGGGCATTTGATCAAAGATATCCGAGGGCTCGGCCTCATGATAGGCCTCGAATTTAATTCCCCCGCTTTCCCAACATTGGCACCTAAGGATGTGCCAAAGGGAGTTGCGAGCAGGGTCCAGGCAAAGTGTTTGGAGAATGATATGTTGACTCTAACCACCAGCATATACGAAACGATCCGCTTCATCCCACCGTTAACTGTTAGCGAGGCAGAGATGAAGATGGGGTGTGAGATTTTTACCAAAGCTGTCGAGGATGTTGCACAAGAGGGGTGATTCTCTTTATGACAAGATAATTGTATCATTCTATATCAGGTGTGCTTTGTTTCACCACCGAGATTGATCGTGATAACACAAATGTAGATTTCAAGTGGAGCAATCTGCTATGTAAAAGACTTATTTTATTGATTCGGTCTCTGAACGCTACATAGTCTCCAACTCCGTTTCACTCACGCCAGTCCTCTTTTCGAATTCCAGTTCCCAAGGAGGGTCTTCTCCATCCGTCGCCTCCACAACTGTGAATGTTAATACCTCCATTTTATCCTCCTCATAGTCTCCGTAGTCTTCGGAATCCTTGACAAAAATGACACGCTCCATACCGACTAATCCAGCATCGATCCATCTTTCTATAATCCCCGTCAGCTCCGCTACCAATATAGAAGGTGTGCCGAATAAATCAAAACACGGCAAAAGCAGACATTTCAACTTCTTCAATTTGGCTATACCGTCGTATAAAATTTCCAGGACTTGGTAATCTAATCTATCCAGATCCCCCGCGTCCACCATGAATTTCATGTACTCTACCTCAGGAAACCTCAACACGAGCTCTTTGAAGAACGGTGGAGCTACAAAGTAATGATTGATGTAAATCTCTTTTAAATTCGGGAACACCATGTGAGGAAGTGGAGAGGTGACTGAAGCCCCCTTGCCGTCCGAGAAATCATAAAATGAGCCGGATAACACCAACTTCTTGAGCGTGGCGGCAGAGTTTTGGATAACCCTTAGAGGATTGAAATTTGACAAAACTGATAATCTGCCGATACCTATAACATCGATATGCGCTTCTACTAGGGCGTCTGGATATGGCGTATCATCATGTATCTCGCCCTGTGTGTGTATTTCGCAATTCGTTGAATGCAGCGGGGTAAACATTCGACTGTAGCTGACAGTCGCACAGTTCTCATCGATATCAGTTTCCCACTCGAGGAACTTTCTGTTCACCTCCGAGAGGGTGTTGTGCGACCAATCGATATCCTGTGGAAGGATACCCCTGTGTCGGTTCCGATGCGTATTATCAATGAACGCGAAATGAAGCTCCTTTAGCGGTGAAGTCGGTATTGACAGGGACGAGATCTTTTGAAGAGCTTTGCCCTGAGATATTGATTTGAAAACCGCCCGAAAGAGCTTGTCGTCCAATGTTTGAATTGCGGTGCATGTAGCGTATCTAAGCGCCAAACTCTCATAATACACCATAACACTTTCTAATCTAGTGAACAGTCTTAGCGCATCAGCGCAAACTCGAAAGTATTCGATCGATTCCGATATTTCGATATTGTGGTCAACTTCTTGCGGCACACGCAGGGTGGCGTCAAGACTGACATGGCGAACCACATGGCGAGCGTGGGCCAGTCGACCGCCGTCTTGGAAGACTTGTTTGGTGTCGCACGAGATATAAATGGCACGGAAAAGCGACGGGAGGGATATCTCGCGCCAGAATTTTGAACACAAGGAAACTTCGCGGATTTCTTCGAAAGAAAGATGAGAGATGATTTCGTGGGCGAGTTCGGGTGGAAGTGAGTTGAAGTTCATTGTGAGAGCTCTGGATCTGGTTCCGATAGACGAGATTTCGCGAGATCTGGTTGTGCAAGGCTGCCAATCGGAAGCTTCGGTGAGTTCTCTCTTATGAAATCTTTCGTACGAATGTTAAATATGGTGATACCGACACTAGCATCGAAAGTTGAAGGAAGTTTGCAGCCTCCTGTCTTCAATTGCCCCGCACGGAAAGGTGCCTGATTTTGGTGTCGCCAAAGGGGACGCTACCACAGAAATCACGTGGTGGGGGACGAGTCGTTGTAAATGATAATATAATGGGTGAGATTATGGTTAGCTCCGGAAGCAGCTAATATATATATTGTATACAATCGTAATGGTGGGACAGTTGATTGTTTAATACTCTCGGTCCTCGGAATGTTAATAATTAAAACTTCGCCGGGGCGCGAGAGGGTTATATCTTGCGCTCTGAACTTGGGAGCCCGTCTCTTGGCAAGCCTCAGCCGCACTACGATCGATATGATTTAGTTAACTAATGAGCCGGCCATCAGTGCTGATTGCATCTGCATCTTGTAGAGCGGTTTCGTTCTGTGGGGGTCTTAAAACTTTTAGCGACTCCTGACTGCTTTTGGTGGATCCAGGAGAGCCTGGTTTAGAAAGAGTCCTTAGGCAAGTATCACACCCCAAAGAGCCAGAGTCAGCATTGAAGAAGAGCATGGAATTTCAAGCTTTGATCATATATTAAATCTATAGGCTGCTCCTTTCCCAAGTCTTTTCGTCTTCAAAGCTCTTTCTATAGTAATATCGAAAACTACGAAGTATACTTCGTGCTTGCTGTATGGGTACGAAATCAAATATAAATGTTCCTCAAGTAGACAACCAATCTCGCTAAACATCGGGAAAAAGGCTCGCTAGCGGAACGGTTCTAGACCAATCGGGAATATTTTTAGCCAGTTTAGGCTTTGAAATTGCTATGGGTCATGGCTTTCAACACACAGATAATATGAACGGAGCTCATGACTTTTACCCCTTCTCGTGGGTTGCAGCTTGGTGAGCCTGCGAATTCCGTCACGCTGGTAAGGAACATCCCGGAATCGATTCAATAAGAGTACTGTTGCGAGGAACTTAATCACTAATCTAAACTCGAGGATTGTATATAAAGATCATACTCGTCGCTTGCTATCAATATCGCATTCAAAAGGAGCCGGCCCCTGTTCAGCGTAGGGACGCGCTGAGGAACTTAGCTTAGTTCAGTCTCGGGGTCAAACTATGGGGCAAAGCTAGGCGGCTTCGGAGCACTAGCTTTGGACATTTTAGAAGACATCAATGCTTAAATTATAGGTTTACGGACTTCGATTTTAGATGTGCGTTATACTAAAAACCTAAATGCCACAGATTCTCTCCCATTTGAGTTTATCGCATTTGTAATTACTTTTCTCAAGCTTGAGTAGCCTCAAGGCTACAAAAGTTTCAACTATCTATTGAGACTCCCATGATCTCATCCCACGGGGGTGCACAATACATTGCATTATCCCCCGGATCGTTCCATCCATCCTTCAATAGCCAGTCATAATGTATCTTGGGCATCTCAAACGGGCCGAAGAATTTCGTTTCTGCTTCTCTATCGATGACACACTCGAACCCTCCGGGGTTTTCGTAATCGGAACCATTTACAAAGACCGCTTTCACCAGATTGTTGAATCCAATACAGGTGTAAAGAGAGAAAGTTTGATAAACCGCATGCGCAAAGGAATCTTGTCCACGCCAGGTTGGCCAGCCTATGTGGAGGATTCGGAGGTAAGCCAGATCAGCGAGTCCCCCCAAAATATCTCCTTCCGTGGCGGGGCGCCGGGGGGCGTCTATAGAGATGTTTGTTTTCAAGTGGATGGTCTCGACGTTTTGGAAACGGTGGAGAAGGAGAAGAACGTATAGCTGTTCAAAACTAGACTCGACTGGTGTTTCCAGGACCAGCTTTTTAACATGCGGGTAAACAATCCTATCTTTTAGAAACAAAATCTCGGCGGCTTTCGTGTAGCTGGCATGCGATAGGTTTTTATCCATCCAGTTGATCTTTGCTGTGGATATCTCTACTGTCGTGAGGGACGAGACTGACATGGCCATAGTTGAGAAGGGGTCGACGGCCGATTTGTTCAAAGATCTCTCGCGGGAATAGTAGCTGCCAGTGGTGCAAAGGAGAAACTCTTGAAGATTCGGCGGGTAAAATTCTTGGGAACTGTTATTGGTATACATTTTGCCAACCTCGCTCATGAATCTTAGGTGTTCTTCATCTCGTGGATTTAACCTCTTGCAGGTGCTGGGAGTCCTCGATCCGGGTTCTTGAGCGGCAGAGATTTTGAGCTTGAGTCTACGAAGTTTCTCGTAGAACTCGCAAGTGGAGAGGCCTTTGAAGAGCATGGTGAATATACCAGCTTCGATTTTGGAGGATACTAGACTGTTTATCGGCGTCCACAAGGATTCGGAATATTGTATCTCGAGATCAGATACATTGTCACACAGCCTTAAGATGTTCAAACAATGGCGGAGATATTCGAAGATGGTGCTGGTGTCTATTATTCCAGCGGTACTCAAATATACTTTCTTGACGAATGGCAGAAGGTGATTAAATTTACCGCCGGTGTTGAATGTATCGTAATATCCGTAGCGGAGGTTGAGACATTGGTAGAGACGTGGAACGACAGAAGCCCGGTGATATTGAGAACAAGCGGATATCGATTTGAGATCGTCGAACGAAAGCAGAGACAGTACAGAAAAGAGTATTTCTGCGGGGAGGTCGTAGAATGGAGCTCTCTTCTGGAACTCCATGACCATTGTGAATTAGGATTGGGATTGAGGTATTTCGGCTTAGACTAGTCAGCTTGGGCGGACTTGGTGGTTTGGGGTCCCAGGCAAGACGCGAAGTTTGGGAAGTACGACTTGTCCCGGATAGCTATGAGTAGTGATAGCTATCAGTAGTGGTCTCAAGAAACATAACTGTGGGAGACTCATGAGCACAAGATATTCTTTTTAGATATTTGAAACATTTACAGTCTCTTCAGGCGGTGCTTGAATGATAATTTGGATGGTAGTTGCAGTCTCATGGAGAGGCGCCAGTCAGGGATGAAGTCAGGGATGTTGTAAACATGAAAGAACTCCAACACACCTTCGATGGCCCTTTGTCGCGAACACAAAGACGCATACATGCATGTTGGGAGTCTCTGTTTCTATGGAGATGGCGGAGAGTCGCTCTTAATTAAAGAAAAATATGGGCTGGATGAGCGAGCCTGCAAGGCTTGCATGGATGTCTAGCGGCGAGTTCGAGGTACACAAGTATATCTGTGTACCTTATTGAGAGTCCCTCCCTGCGCCGACATCATGGCGGATGAAGTGGTTACATGTTATCGGAAAGTATCCATAACATCGATGAATCCCATTTTCGTCCTGTAATTAATTGAACAGAGTACTCAAGTACTTCTATTCGTATGCCATATATTCGCCATGACCTCGGAGTACTTTCGAGTAGGCTCACTTCAAAACAGACTCGATCGAGTCTACACATTAGCAATAACTCTACCAAGTTCTAGTCCCGGAGACCAACTAAATTCTAGACATAGAGCAGGCGAATAGGGCACTAGAAGTTGAAAGAAAGAATCCTCGATTTGTCTTTGTCTGTGAGATAATGAAGAAGAAAGGTGTGAATGTTGGACCCAACACATTGGCTAAAGTCCCTTCGACATTGCCGGTCACGTGCGGCGGGGCGCGGCGCATTTTCCCCTTCGCGTGCGGTCGTTCGGACCCCAAACTTCGTCTTCTTTCCCCCATCGACCTCACGACCTACCGACCCGGCGCCATTTATCCACGCTCTCGAACAAGTTTTCCCTCTCAGCGGCCCCTATATATATATATATATATATATATATATTCGATCAATGCGGCCCGGAGTTTCTCACTCTCGAATGTTCTTTCTTTTGTACCCTCCCGTCAACATCTAGCCATCGAAAATAAACAATTGAACCCGTCACTTCACCCAAGACAAAAACAAACACACCATGGCGTCGGCAGCGCCCAAGAAGCCGGCAATGTTTATCAAGCGGAAAGTCCTTCCTAGACCCGGACAGCCGGTCGCGGTGAAGACTGCGCCAGCTGCCCCGACGGCATCCAGTAGCGACTTGAAGTCGCCGTCTGCGTCGCAGGATCCCGACATCATCGATATCACCGATGATATCAAGGAGAACAAAGCGAAGCCCAAGAAGGAGATGAATGAACTTGAATTCTGGGGTCGGTCGAAAGCAGTTCACCAAGGTATGGTCAAGTTGGAACGGGAGCGACATTTGAAAGAGAGGGAAGCAAGGAGTAGACGCAAGGCCAAAGAGGCAGCAGAGCAAAAGTCCAAAGAAGAAACCCATCAGACTCGATCGTCGAAGCGACGGAAGAGCGACGAGGGAGAGTGCGTATCCACTTTTGCCGTCTTCTGATAGCAACCCTGGCTAACCTTCTTAATAGGATCAAATCACTCTCAGATGAGGACAACAGCGCGGACAACGACAACGAACACCGGCCTCGCAAATATTCGAACGATCGAAGTGTAACCCCTGCTGCGATCGCGGATACCCTCGACGGAGCCGAGTTTGATAAGATCCTTGCCGCATACAAGAAAAAACAAGCTGAAAATGAAGCCGCAAAGGCTAAATCAACCCCTCCTCTGAATACCTCCTTCACCGAAGCTGCTTCCACCCAGCCACTATCGCAAAGTCAACGAGCCACCTCCGTAGATCCCAACGATGCCTTCAAAGATGTCATCATTCAGATTCTCATTGTCACCAACATAGAAGGGACTAATCCAGGAATTTACAAGCGGAAATTCAGTCAAACCTTAGGCAAAGTTCGTGATACTTGGGCCAAAGTGCAGGGTTTCTCAGATGAACAAATCGACCGGCTAGTTTTAGTATGGCAGGACGAAACAAGAGTTTTCGACGCTACGGTCCCCCGTAGCTTGGGGATCAGATTTGACAGAGAAGGAAAGATGTATCTGGATGAAAAGAACCGACGAAAGAGCTTTGGACGCCGCGACACGGATGAACTCACCGCAGTTTCAAAAGGCATTTCGCCGGATGAATGTAAGGTGTACTTCATGGCGATGTGGGAAGACGAATTCGCGGAAACGATCAAGAGACGGGAAGAGGCGGAGAGAGAGGCGGAGAAGAAACGCTGGGATGCGGAGGAAGAAGAGGAAGAAGAGATTGTCACGGGTATCGCGTTGAATGAGAAGCCCATGTTTATTCTACTCAAGGGCAAGGGATTCAAGGAGCTTAAACTTAAAGTCAAGCCGGTAAGTTTTGGCCTACTGTCACCCCGGATTTCCCGATTTTGCGGGGTAATGTGACTATGGTTTCGGGATTCATCCTAACGGAAAAATTTCTATTATTAGACCATGAAAGTTGGTGAGGTCATTCAAACGATTAGAAAGGAGAGAGACATTGATGAAGACACGGAAATCGAATTGACTTTTGACGGCGACGAATTGGAAGAGGACATGACGTTGGAAGACGCAGAGATCGAGCACGAGTTCCAGATCGATGTGGTTTTACGGTGACCGGTGTCGAGTTTTTGACGCGAAGGATTCCTCGCTCGGGTTTTCCCAACAAAAATATTCTTTAAAGGTGTGGAGATGGCGTCTCAAAGCTGTGACCCACATGATATCAAATCTGGTGATGGGGTTTTCGGGCTCGGATACTTTTCGATAATTTTCGGGTTGTTTCGTTTTGTCAACCACTGATACCATTGGTTTTCAGCCATCAAATTTTTTCCTCTTCTCTCGAATTGAACGATGGTTACCCCTTTCCTCGATGCATATTCATAGCATGTTTTCCTTTTCTCTCTTTTTCTGGAGGCGGAGTACGCGTTAATTTATTTGTTGCCTTTCATTTTTCTCGGTCATAAGGGAGTAATAGTTTAGTTTGCCCCGTCCGTTCTCCATTTTTTGTATACTTTTTCAATACCCCCGGGCTAGTGTTTTCGGAAGTATGAGGAGTACGAGATCATCGGAAAGAATCGCGCATAGGAGTATAATAAATAAGAATATGACCCGCTAACCAGCTGGCCAAGAATACGTGATAATTAAGTTCTTCTGAAGAGGTTAGATTAAGCTCACGACGGAACTAGTCCGACTTAGCACCTGCATTTCCCCAGAAAAAAAAAATTCTATTCCCGCGCTAGAACCCGTGAGCATTAGCATGCAGTCCCACCACATTGCCACCGAATTCGTTATCACGATTTTCAAAATCGTTTAATTACCGCAGATGCACAGTTCGGTTGGGGTTGAGGGGTCCGGTGGACCGTTGTTACGTTTCTGTTACCCCATAGTCGCACCGTTTACGAATTCTATTACCCCATACTTCCGCCTGGCACTTTTTCCATCGCAAATATCCCGGACGTTGGTGTTTTGCGGGTGAGCTTAGACAGGGGCTTGTTTGTTTAAGGTAGTTGGCAGGGGCGGAAGGAGTTCCTATTATTATCTGGCTTAGTTTATTCGGAGCCTGGCTAACTGTGGCGACGAAAGAGGAGTCGTTTGGGGGAAGTTGCGCGGGCGCCACACCTTCACGGGGCGAATATTGATAGAACGACGAGATTTTCGAGAACAAACAAGGGGAAGGGTATCCTGGTCATTTATTCGTATAGAGAGAGTATCGTAGATATCTTAAACTCAGTGAACAAGCTTGAGGCTATGTCGACATATGTCACTAGAAAAATGGACATGTAAATTTCAACAACTTTGCCATCCTCAAGGGTCATCTTAAGAGACGACGATATATGATATCATAGAAATGAAAATATGCATATATATTTCAAGGCGTATGCATACCATCAAATATCTAGTAATAGTTTGAAAAAGACTTCAAATCAATTTTTCTCCCGTAGGCGTCTTATCACGAGGGAGACCAACATTATAAAAGCTTACACCTAGCCCTTACCCTAAAGCCTCGTCGTAAGTATGATATCAACTCTGGAGCTTCAGAGGGTCATGACTATTTATACCTCCTGGGTCAGCCTTGCCGGGGACCATTTCTCTTATTCTTTCCATCATCACTACTCATACCTTCAAGATGGTCTTGGTGTACAGAACCAGACCATGCTACATTCTAATATCTATACCTGCAATAAGATTTGAGATCGACCGCTTAAAATGACTAGACGATACCAATCGGTTAATAGGTAAGCAGATATATCTCCTACGACCCGTCAACATCTCGCAAGTCTGTTTGGAAGCCCGCTGATATTCTTCCCAGACCAGAGTAGAAGAAGACTTAATCCTCGGAGCACACTTGTGCCTCCCTCCGAACGCCAGCGGCGTCGTCGGAGGTAGCTCATGATAGCTCCGAGTAGCGTTCTACAATACCATGAGTCAATGAATAAACAGGTTGATCAAAATAAAATTCACCTTCTATCATATGAAGGATCTATCTATCCATAAATACATCTTACAGAGAGAGGCAGAAGCACTATGCGGAGACGCCAGGGGATAACAAAATCTCCTGCCGTCGGGGTACTCTAACATATAATATTCCTGAACAAAATAATTTCTTCGATAAAAAAGATAATCTTATGAAATAAAACATTATGATTTATTCTCGCCTTCCATCATACAAAGGATATATTCGTTCGGAACTCTATCTTACCAGTGACAGGGGTAGTCTATGTGGGTGGCAGGCCAAGGAACGTCTTCGTCATTGGGGTGCGCTGGTTCCTGTTTCGGGAAATATATATCAAAGTACTCCTATAATATAAAAAACAATAAGCACCGATTTAAATAAACACCGCGCGATGAAGAAGACGGGGCTATCGAGACTATCGAAAGGATCAAAAGCATCAAAAACACTGACGAGTCTGGGGAAATACCCAACTACATTGTTGTATATCAATGAACTCGACTCAGATTGAAAATAAGTCAAACTTTACTAGGCCACAGTGCCATAAATATAGATAGTTCAAGAATCCAGAAAGACGAGGGACCAAAATACTACCAAAATCTGAATGACTTGCCCGATAGACATAATACACACTTTCTCCCATCGGAGATCAGAATAAGTCGTAACTAAAGATAAATGAAACGATGCAGAAGATGGCATACATAAAGACACCCCCAAGATCGCACTCTTATAGGGGATATTTTAGACACGCAGGTCGACCTGCGAGATATGAGTAACTAAACACAAGCGATATAAAATACCATGGATTAAAAATGATAAAACGAAGTCACAATTGCAAACTTCCGAAAACGCGAAATGGAGTAAGTTCCACCTTTTTATGATAGCAATTATTATTATTTCTGTACTGATTCTTGGGGTGTATATTAATGAGCTTCCGCCTCCGGTACTAGTAGGCGTGGCTGCTGGTGTAGATTCATCCCAGCCGCTGACAAGAGGTTGATGGTTTAATATGGGATATATCTACGGACAAACTTTATCTGTTTGCCATGGCACAATGTGACGTGGGCTTTGGAATCAGGTCTTCCACGCACATATGATAACAGTTACCTAGAAGAGACAGTGTTGTCTAAATAAATACTCTAGATTTAAAAATGATCTTGAGACTGTGGTGGGGTTTCGAATTATGGGCTCCTAGATTTGATTCAATGTAGATAGACAGAATCTCTCCTGGATTAAATCAAGAACCTAGTTTTAGTTTTGCTTAAAATAGTCGTATATATTGAAATATCTCCTTAACGGATAATATTAGAAGGTAGCTTGGAGGTAACGCGCAGGTATAAAAATCTATTTGGTGTGCTCGCTCGTTGTATTCTATGTATATATTTTGGGATCAAGATTTCTACAAGAAGTGTTACGTTTACCGGTATATGTTGGGTTCCTGTTCAGAGGATGGGCTTCTGGAGCATCGTCTTTATATATATCGATAATTTGGGTGATATGGTAACGTGCTCTCATTGGATTATGGGTAAAGGGCCGTGTGCGGCCGTGTTATAGTGCGTGAATTGTGGTCTGCCACACCTTGCAGGGCTTGAGTTCTCCATATCGAAAATCGCTGGCTATTAGACCAAGCTTGGTCAGAGTCTTGAGATTCTAGGGCTTATCAAGCCAAAAGAAAGAGTGCTGAAGCCTCCTTACTTATATAAAAAGATATCAGCTCGGTTTACAAATTGAGCTAATATTCATGCGAACTTACGCAAAAAAAAGAATTGTGACTTACGCAGGGATCTGGAATCGAACTGTTAGCTTAAGTGATGACTGTGTTGTAGACGTTTGTCAACTTACCGAACCTGCAATCTCCTGATTCGTAGTCAGACGCCTTGCCATTGGGCCAGTAAGCCATGATTTGATACCGCATTGACTCCATTTAATCTATATATTGTCGCTGATTTCAAACTCACGCAGGACATCTTCATAAACCTATTGAAGAGGTCGAAGCAATTTAACATGTACGGCGTATCGAGATTTCAATCGTAACCGACTACCCGAACAGCAATACATCTAGACTCACTATATACGTATCACGTTTTCCCCGATTAAAATCCCTCCAAGGTAAGTCGAATAAGTTTAGCAAAAAAGAAATATCCCTTTACGTTTCTGTTACCCCATAGTCGTAAAGTTACGTATTCTATTACCCCATACTGTCCAGGTCACACCTCTCCGTTTAAGCTAGTTACAACGAGTTAAAAGGAAAGCCTATATGCCGTCCGTATGCGCCGTGCCTGTGGTTAGGATCGAGCGGGTCCAATCAGGGGCAGAGGAGTTCCTATTATGCAGCCTTAAAAGATAGGGTTTTTTTTATCCATGGGTTCTAGTCATGATTCTAGACGGTATGACCGATGGGGGTGATGATGTTGGTTGAGCCAATGAGACTCGCGGTTTCCGACGGACGCTTTTTTTTTGGGTCTTCGATCGGGGTTTTTGTGGCAGACAACGCAAAAGGATATGTTTTAGCGAAAGCTTAGAGGATGATAAGGGAGAGAAGACGAAAATGGAAGTTGCCGCTAAGAGAGGAGGAATTGATTCTCGTTTGAGGGAAAAGGAACTCGTCGGGACCTGGCCGTTGCATGTTTAGACTTACCCTCCGCCGTCCGGCCGGATCGGAGTAGCGTCTTTCGAGCTGTCTATTTTCCTACTGTATGTACAAAAAAGAAAAAAAAGGAATCATCGAAAAAAAAGAAACGAAATTTGGAGATATCACGTAGAGCTAAGCTAAGCTACATACCCCTGGTGTGGGTTTCTCACCAACAATATGCGAAGAAAAGGTCGCACTCCGCTCTGAATTTTTCTGCGATAACGAAAAGAGGAATAGAAAATGACGGATGATAAGGCTGTTACCGTTGTAGCGCATGCTTGATAGGATTGTTTTTTGGGGGGGAGTATAAGAAGGTCTGGATCGGGCGCGACAAAAGAAAAAAAAAAGGTTGAATGTATTAAAGTGAAGGATCCGTCGCTACCGTCTCTGCTTTGGCACAACGTTCTACTACCTTCTAGCCATTGGATTTTAAAGAAAGGCGATACGTATCTATTATATTTGTTTATTGAGAGCAAATAGTATCGTTGGATTGAGCAGTATAAGACCAGGTCCCTTCGTTTTTTATCTTATACCGCAGTATTCAACAGACAAAAGCTTCAACGGACGACATTTAGAGCTTTTTTTCTTTGATCGATAAATACATAAACTTTCTTTTCGTTATATCACCATTTCAAACACAAAATCTATATACTAGAATATAGAAAATAGTCTTTCAACAAGATGACTATTGCGTACCCATCTACCACCGACGGTCCGCAGCTACCATGGTGCCAAACGCCATTAAAACAATCCAAAGCCCTCAGCAGAGCAGCAGGATGGTCAGTATCCAGGCCCCCCTCTTATCGCACCGGATAACAGCCTAATCCGTAATATAACCCGCAGCAAAGTCTACATGAAACTCGAAAACCTCCAACCATCCGGCTCCTATAAATCCCGCGGCATGGGGAACATGTACCTCCGCTCCCTAGCATCCCTCCCGGACCCATCCCGCGCACGTTTCTACTGTTCGTCAGGCGGGAACGCGGGTCTCGCTGCTGCAACCGCGGGGAAAATGCTGGGAATACCGACTACCGTCGTAGTATCGAAACGAACCAGCGCGATGATGGTCGAGAAGATCAGAGATATGGACGCGGACGTCCATGTCTTCGGGGACGGGTTGATCGAAGCTGATGAATACATGAGGGAAGAATTAATGAAGCATGACGACGGAGCAGTTTACTGTCCGCCGTTCGAGTAAGTCATCACATCTATTCAATTCAGAATTCACCTTACCTTCCCTAAACCCGAGACGGGATTGAAAATAAATTATTCGAATATATTAATTAACTCATGCAAATAGCCATCCGTACGTCTGGGAAGGAAACTCCACCATCATAACCGAAATAGCCCAGCAACTCCCAGCAACCCACCCGATCCCCGACGCGATAATCTTCTCCGTCGGCGGCGGCGGTCTCTTCAACGGTATCGTAAAGGGTCTCCAATCCCACGGTTGGTCCCACGTGCCCCTCATCGCCGTCGAAACCCGCGGCGCGGATTCCCTATCCACATCCCTCCTCCTCAACGAACACCACACCTTACCCGCCATCACATCCCGCGCGACCAGTCTGGGTGCTAGGAGGGTGAGTAAACAAACCTGGGAATATGCGAGGAATAACGGGAAGGATGCCGGGTTGGATGTTCGGAGTGTGGTTTTGAGTGATGATGAAGCGTTGATGGGGTGCGTGAGGTTTGCGGAGGATGAGAGGTTGTTGGTTGAGGATGCTTGCGGGGTTAGCGTTGCCACGGTTTATAACGGGGCCTTGAGGAGGGCGTGTCCGGAGTTGAGGGAGGATAGTTTGGTGGTGGTCATCGTCTGCGGTGGTGAGTTTCTCTTATTTATCACGACGAGTGGCTCGAATATAACTATATAGTATGTGGCTAACGGAGAGAGTCTAGGATCCAACGTCACGATGGAAATGCTTATGGAAGCTAAAGCGAAGAGTATGGAGGAGAATATCGCGGAAGTACCAGTTAAAAAACATGTCACGGTGGAGGAAAAGACCGCGGTCTCGTCACCGGCCCGTCCACCAAATCCGACAAGATGGTCCTGGCGATGGAAGCTCCGCAGCAACTGATGGCAGAATCCGGGCGTTAAAGATGGTGTTATAATATATTTCAAAAGCTTTTTATAATTTTATACAGCCAATGGGGGTGGAAAAGGGGATATCAACCGGCGTTTGCTTGTCATTCTCATGTCATTTCTAAACTACATTCGATTGCTTAAAGTACAGTCTGCAGTTTCACTTATCGCTGTGCAATCATTTGCTTCCTCTCTCGTGAAAAGAAATGCCCGTATAGTCCAGCGATCACTGTCTTCCAAATCTAAATGAACAGGAAAAAGGAAGTTCTGCCAATGCTGCCAACAAGAATAGAACCAAAACGCCTCGAAAGATAAGGCCGAAAAAGAAACCCCAACGAACGCCCGCTTTGATGATAAATATAAACTAATCCTAGAGGAACCTTCTCAACGGCTCACACCGACACGAAAATTGTCAATATCGATAAATCGATAGGTCAGTCTACTTTGTCCGCTTCTTAACACCCTTCGCTCCTCTCCCAGTGGTCTTCTTTGCCGCCCCACTTCCGAACCCGTACCCCCATCCAGAGAAAAGATTCCTCACGAACCCTAATCCCATGAATCCGGTATCGTTGGTTTCGTTCGCGGTGGTAGAATTAGCGTTACCTGTAGCGGTATCCGTTACGTCGAGAATGTCAGATATGTGTTTACCCCTTTTTCGCGCTTTACATAATCAGTCAGCACAACGAAATTCTTTTTTAGCATTTGAATACGCGATGATTATAACATACGTGCACGGGATTGTGTGGGCTTAGAGAATGATTTCGCCCCTGAAGCGGTTGCGCGAGATCCGGCGGCCTTTCTCCCACGTCGGGGAGTAATTGACGAAGCAGACGGGGATCGAGATATCCTTGTAGGCGTGGTTTTTGAACGGGTGGACATTGCCGGTGGCGGTTTGAGGGATTGTCTTTTGACTGCTGCAGGTGAAGAAGAAGAGATTGATGACTTTGACGACTTGGCTTTGGTTATCCTGCTGGTGCGAGGCTTGAGAGTACGAGCGGAAGATCGCTTCGGAGGCATGGTTGGTTGTTCTGATATAGTATATATCCGAGATTCTCGATACGAGTGTGACAATGGCTGAATTTCGTGATATCGTAGGTTATGTGAGTAGACTATGGTGAGTTTGGCGTCTTATACGGAATAATAATCATGACTTGTCGTGAGGTATCCGCGAGGAGAGATTGAGGTGGGAGTAAGAGAGCAGTGAGATTGGCTTTTGGGTGATTTTGATGTCGCGATGGAATACGACGACGGGGAGGGACAGGAAGAGCATTTTCTGAGGTAAGAGGAGCGATATTCCGGCGCAGAATATATGTCTACGTGGGAAAAATAACTCCTTTTCCGTCGATGCTGATCGAGAGAAAGATCGCTTCCCCGTTGAGGGGACTCTCACGATCAATTCGAGGCGGAATATTCATGACTGGTACCGCATACAGGGGGAAGGGCAAGGGGAAAACATATGATATTATTGTTATACAGCTGGAACGGCTGAGAATACGACACGTTACGAAGCAGATAATATCAAGAATCTGTTATTGTTCGTTCCGTGAAAATGTTGGTATCACCATGTGTTGTTAATGTGGTAGGTCCCGATGTGGATTGTGTGAGGCTTAGCAGACGATGCCGCTGGGCCCACCGCAATTAAACATCATGCAAGATGCCGCGCTGTTCATGTCGCAGGGAACATTCTACAGAGCCGAAATAATGTGTACGACATTGGGGGGTGGCGTGGAACAACATTCACAGGAAAGATCTATAAATTGCAAAATCGTTAAATTTTGCCCTTGCGAGTGGACCTTGATGGAAGCCAAGAATTGCGAGGGGAGGATGCGATGATATCATTCGCTCGGCTTGTTCCTGCGTCTGGGGAGGAAGGTAGCAAGGTCGTCATGAGATGGCACCGGATATCCCTGGGAGTTCGCCTTTGAGACAAAAATAGTCTGAGCCAGACGTCTCCTCTACCACTTCCATGGATTGTCTGGTGCATTGGGAGTGAGCTGGGTGGGGACCTTTTCTTTTCTTTTATCGAGATTTCAAGGTGACATTTGGGGGTTGAGATTAAACATGTGTCTATATTTGGGTGCATATTTTATCGCCCGCCGCGATAGTGAGCGTTGACAGAGAGAAAAAGACAGAGTAGTCGAGATTTAGGTTCCGAAAGAGAGAGGCTGGACAGAGAAAACACCGGACACGCCGTATGCAATATTGAGAAAGAGAGAAAGGGAGAATTCTCGAAGAGAGAGAAGGAGAGAGGGAGAGAGAGAATCCGGGATGGATGCTGTTGGGTGTGTTGTTCATGTGCTGGTTCCGGCAGCTTGAAACGATGCCCGGTTTCGTTCATGTCGAGCGGAAGTTTAGTTTTCACGCAGGATGATGGATTCGAGAGACAGGAGACAGTCGATGCGGTGCACGGTAGCATTTATCGTGCTGTCCTTATACGCAGAGAGGTGTAGACATATCATTGGTATAGTTACATGTGACTGTGGAATGGTCCTGACATGGCCTGAAGAACAGGATCAAGAAGAAACAGAATAATAAGAAACAGAATAAGAAGAAGAAGAACAGAGGAATCAGAAGTGATATCGCTCCGCCTGCGCGTTTCCGTTCGCGACAGAAAAGTGACCTGCGAGCTCGCCTTGCTTTTTTCTCGCCGGGGATCGAAGAAAAGAAAAGAACCAGCAGCGACCCCTTGACGCCTGGTATAAAGAGGAATGCGAGGCCGTCCTCTGCTCCGACATCTCAGCATCATCGCATTCGACAGTGCGATATAATCCGGTATAAGAGCAAGGTACGTCTGCTTCCAGCTGCTTCTCAGCACCTCTCGGCGTCATTCCTCCAGCGCCGTATAAATTAATCGACAGTCCGCCTGGATTCTAACTCCTCCGCCTCTTATCCCAGCTTCTCTCCTCCTCATCCTCCTCATCCTCCTCATCCTCTCCCTCACCATCTAGTAATACGCTCGTAGAATAGGACACGCTTTGGGCGTCCCAAGGTGCGTAAGCGACGTGATAACTGCATCTCACCCTGTTTGTCAGATCAGCCCTATCAAATCGGCCCCTCTCAGCGGTGTGCCTCCCTTGCTCTCTCTCGATTCGCTCCACTGCTCTGGAGCTTCGGACTGCTTGCTACTGCTTGCTGCTGCTACTACTGCCCCGCTTGCCCCCGTCCGCTCTGCCATTGTTGCAATTGACCGACCTGTTGAGAGAATCTGAGCTATAAAACCCGCCACGGCTCTGCTTTCTCTTTTCGAGGCCGATTCCTGCTAACCGCCTTTCTCTCCAAAGCATTTCCCACCGCGGACAAAAAAACATCCCCCCCGCCGCATCAACCAGCGTCGATATCGACTGTGTCTTTTCCATACTTCTACACCTTCCTGCACCGAACTCCCCCGAAAAAAAAGTTATATCGTACCTCTTCTCCCGCACACCGGAGAACAGCTCTTCAGCCAGCAAATATGTGGTACGTGCTCAATTGTCTTCGCGTGGGTGCACGGAAGCTGTAGATGTAGCTGTAGCTAACCCCGCGTAGTGGTATCTTTGGCTACTTGAACTATCTCGTTGAGCGAGACCGCAAGTTCATCCTCGAGTGCATGCTCCAGGGTAAGCAATTGACTCCGAATCACCGACCTCCGTCTCCCTTCGAGCTGCTCCCCGATACACGCGATACCCGCTGCTGCTGCTCTGGGCTCCGTGGGCTCTGTGTTGTGGGGGTGCTGCTTTCCGTTCGGGGGATCCCATTTGCTAACCATCTCCCCAGGTCTTTCGAGACTCGAGTACAGAGGCTATGATTCCGCTGGTATGGTCATCGACGGTGACAAGGACGGCGAAGTCCTCGCCTTCAAAGAGGTCGGAAAAGTCGTCAAGCTCCGCCAATTGATCGAGGAGGCCAAGCCAGACCCGGAAGCCACCTTTGTCTCCCACGCCGCCATCTCGCACACTCGCTGGGCCACCCACGGCAAGCCCTCAAGACTCAATTGCCATCCTCACAGGTAGAAACTCCTCCCTTTCATGTCGTTCTTCGCCAGACTCTCTTCTAACGCGTTTATCCGCAGGTCCGACCCGACCTTCGAGTTCACCGTCGTTCACAACGGCATCATCACAAACTACAAGGAACTCAAGTCCGTACTCGAAGCTAAAGGCTACAAGTTCGAGACCGAGACCGATACCGAATGTATCGCCAAGCTCTGCAAGTTTGTCTACGACACAAACAAGGACAAGGAGCTCGAGTTCACCCTCCTCGCCAAGGCTGTCATCAAGGAGCTCGAGGGCGCCTTCGGTCTTCTCATCAAATCCACCCACTACCCACATGAGGTCATCGCTGCCAGAAGAGGTTCCCCTCTCGTCATCGGTGTCAAGACCGCTAAGAAGCTCAAGGTTGACTTTGTCGACGTTGAATACTCCGAGCTCGAGGGTGCTGCTCTCTCCCCTGAAAAGGCCAGCCACAACGTCGCCGCCAAAAAATCAAACACCCTCCTCGCTCCACCAGACAAATCTCTCCTCCATAGATCCCAATCTCGCGCCTTCCTTAGCGACAACGGCATCCCAGAACCCGCCGAGTTCTTCCTCAGCTCTGACCCATCTGCTATCATCGAGCACACTAAGAAGGTGCTTTACCTCGAAGATGACGATATCGCTCACATCCACGACGGCCAGCTGAACATCCATCGCATGAAGAAGGATGAGGGTACCACCAGCGCCGTCCGAAGCATCCAAACTCTCGAAATGGAGCTTCAAGAAATCATGAAGGGCAAGTTCGACCACTTCATGCAAAAGGAAATCTTCGAACAGCCAGAATCAGTCGTCAACACCATGCGTGGACGCTTGGATCTCGAAAACAAGACGGTGACGCTCGGTGGTCTTAGTAGATTTATTTCCACCATCAGACGATGCCGAAGAATCATTTTTATCGCTTGCGGAACCTCGTACCATTCGTGTATGGCCGTTCGCGGTATTTTTGAAGAGTTGACCGAGATCCCCATCGCCGTAGAGTTGGCTTCTGACTTTTTGGACCGTCAGGCGCCGGTGTTTAGAGATGATACCTGCGTGTTTGTTTCACAGTCCGGAGAGACCGCGGATTCGTTGATGGCTCTCAGATTCTGTCTCGAGCGAGGAGCTTTGTGTGTTGGTATCGTCAACGTCGTTGGATCTTCCATCTCCCTTCTCACCCACTGCGGTGTCCACATCAACGCCGGTCCAGAAATCGGTGTCGCTTCCACTAAAGCTTACACTTCGCAATACATCGCTCTCGTCATGTTTGCGCTCAGTCTCAGCGAGGACCGAGCTTCTAAGGCCAAGAAACGGGAGGAAATCATGGAAGGTCTCGGAAAGATTTCAGGACAGATAAAGACTCTTCTGGATATGAACGATGCCATAAAGGGCATCTGTCAGAGATTCTTCCAGGGACAGAAATCGCTCTTGTTGCTCGGCCGAGGACATCAGTTCGCCACCGCTTTGGAGGGAGCCTTGAAGATCAAGGAAATTTCGTACTTGCATTGCGAGGCTGTCATGAGCGGCGAATTGAAGCACGGTGTGCTGGCTTTGGTTGATGAGAATCTCCCCATTATCATGATTTTGACCCGGGATGACATTTTTGCCAAATCGTTGAACGCTTATCAGCAAGGTAAGTCCACTTTACTCTTCTATTATTCCGTTATCTCTGAATATATTTGAATATGCTGACATGACTGTAGTTATCGCCCGCGGCGGCCGTCCTATTGTGATATGTGGCCAAGGCGACGAGGAATTCGCCCACGAACAATGCGAACGCATCGAGGTTCCACAGACCACCGACGTTTTGCAAGGAATCTTGAACGTTATCCCCTTGCAGTTGATCGCTTACTGGCTGGCTGTTCTCGAGGGCCTTAATGTGGATTTCCCGAGAAACTTGGCCAAGTCGGTTACTGTTGAGTAAAATATTTTTTTCCCTGATAGTTAATTTGAAGATAGAAATATTATCAGAAACCGAACGGATTTTGAGATGGATTGGTTGAAAGAAGCGAGGGGGTTATGTCTCCTCTTCTTCTTTTACTGAATTTTTTCATGTTGCGTATTATGGATATATTCATTTTCTGTTGTGCTCTTTCTTTTAGTGGTACTAAACGGTCGTCTTGTTCTTTATATTCCTTCGACGTTTCTTTTATTTTGATGTTGTAAAAATAAGAGGGATGGATTGAAGGGATGGCAGGTTTTCGGCGTGATTGGTGGGGGAGGATCAATGCGATGGAAAAATTTAAAATGTATATCTAAGCAACGAAAAATGAAACCGTTTGAGGAATATATTCATATTGAGTGGATGGTAGGCGGTGATGTGAAGAAATAAGATATAGGATATACGTTGAGGCGTGGCAAAAATATTTCTCTGGGGCGGCGGGGTATTCCGATAGATGGTCTTTCCGCAACGATCCATTGATAACAACGTAGAACTAGTTATTACTTATACACAAAGTTTTCTCAATAGAGACAGACAATTAAACATAGATCGTGATCACGTGAAATGAAATGAAATTTGAAAATATAGTCAGGTTGACCTCTATCAAAACGGGATGCTATTATTCTCAATGGCCCAGCCATTACATGCGATATTTGCCCGCAATCCAGCGATTTGGATTAAACCATGATCCTATTGAGCTGTTAGCCGCCGCGCGATATCCATGTGGAAAAGACCCGATATAAAACGAGGAGAGTCTTATCATCCTTTGAAGATCCGGACGATTTCTACTCCAAGCCTCACGATGGCAGTCAATCCTTCTATAACGTCGAGAAAAAATTCCTTACTTTTCGTTGCCTCTCTTTGGGCCTCTCGCTCTTTGGCGGCAGCCTTTTGATTCTCCGCTTGCACTTTTTGATATCTTTCAAAGTCTTCCTTCCGTTGCTTCTCCCATCTAGCCTCTCGTTCGATCTCATTAGCCCTGGCGTCCGCAAGATGTTGCTGATATCGTCGGTCGGCGGCTTCTCTTTCAAGCTGAATCTGCTGTCGGGTCTCTTCGTCTCTTTCTTCTTGCAAACGCCTCTGTGACTCTTCGAGTGATTTCGCGTACGCTCGTTTCTCTCTTTCAGCCTGAGCGGCGTATTCTCGACGCTGTCTCTCGTTCGCTTCCTCTCTTTTGGCTGCCTCCGCTTGAATTTTCTCCATTTGGGCAACGGTATCTTTCACCTGTTGCTCATACCGCTTTTGCTGTTCGTTCATTTGCTTTTGGAGCGCTTTATACTGTTCCTCCTTCTCTTTGGCAATTTTATTGATATCAGTCTTCAGTGCCTCCGTCTCCTCGTATGTTTTCTTAATTTTCTCTTCATACTTTTGCTGGTCTTTCTGTATCTGATTCAGCCATTTCTGGTCATTTTCCTTCATAGCGAACTGCATATCTTCCTTCAATTCAGTGAGTCTCTCTTTAAACTCTTGTCTTTCTTTGATGAGCTCCTCTTGCAAAGCGTGCGCGGCATCCGTATCATCGAGATTCATCTTCTCATCGATCAGCTGCCTCTGAATATCCAACACGACTTTAATACGTCTCTGAACCAGCGAATCAACGATACGTAAAGCCGATTCACGGCTCCCGTTGTGTTTCACAACTTTACTCCCTCGCTCGACCATAGCCCCCCAAAACCCATCGGTGTCAACCAGTTCCTTGACTCGATCGTCGCCAACCGCCTCGGGAATACTCACCCCTTCGGCGTTAGTCCAATGGGTCGTCGTGAGAATCACGGAATCTAAATTATCTTGACCGCACAGTTGTTTGAACATTCTCAGGTTTCGGAGGGTCGAGCCTTGCATTTTGACGTCGGAGATGCGGTGGAGGTATATTAAGCCCGCTAATTTTGCTTCTTTGGAGTACGCTGCGGCGAGCCAGAATGCGACGTCTTTGAGGATTTCCGAGTCGGAGCGGTTGGTGTCGTCGAATCCCGGGGTGTCGACGAGGAAGACGCGGGAGCCGCCGTGATTAAAATAATACACTCCGACTTAGGAGGTACCTGGTGTGGAAACTTTCGTTAGCATTGCAATTTTATTTTATTTAATGATCTGTTAGTAGGGTCCTGGGGGAAATAACTTACAAGATTGTAGTCCGTGGCCGATCACGAGGGTTTCTTCGACTAGAAGATCTATGAAAGTGCTCTTCCCGGCTCCCGTGACTCCCATCACCGCGATGACAATGTCATCCTTACTATTTTATAAATCATTATTAGATAAAAAAGGAAAATCAAAAGCATGATTTGGAAAAGCCTTACTTGAAGCCGAGGCTCGATCTTTGACCAGCGATGGAAGCAGCTTGCTGTCCGGTAAGATTGCCCTTAAGAACCAAAGGCTTACTTGGTATTTTCGGACGGGATCGGGGAGACGTAGGAGATTGAGGAGGGACAGGAGATAATGGCGGAATCGGATTAATATTTCGATGAATATATACCTCACTCGGCTCTTGGTTTACTTCATTCTGCGGTACCCTCGCTGGTAAAGGCGGCGGGTAATTTGATGTAAACTCGTTAACATTGCTATTCATGGAAAGTTTTGGAAGCTGTGGCTCGGGCGCTGGCCATTCCCGTGAAACATAGTGGCCGGGAGCATCGATTCCATCTTCAACATAAGATGATCTTGGAGGAAGAGGTGGGGCTGCTAGAGAATATGGCGTGGAAGCGTCTAAGTCAATAGTGCCCATAGTTCAAATAATATAGGATTTTGACTTTTGTTTATTCAAGATAAGGATTATTAGAAATTAGTAAGAAATTATCCAAACTATTCGATGTGGATAGATAGAAGCATGGTTTATATCAAAATCTCTATCTACAGATGTAGTGCTCGTCCTGGGGGGTAACGCTGCTGTATATGTAGTCATTCTGTGATACGATGAATGGTCACCTCATCGTGAACCACTGGCTACAACTAGGCTATGACCCGGAGCGGACACTGATCCACTCCGCGGCTGAAAGAAAAACTATCGCGCCGGGAAACGCAATTGGCAATTTCAAGGCTGTAGATATTTTGTGCGCCGACACGGGTCGCGCGGCTGGCTCGCGAGACAAGGCTGTAATGCGCTCGTCCGAAGGAGTATCCATTCGTGTATAGATAGCGGTCTCAACTATGCATGACCATGCCCCTCCAACCACACTGAGCCAATAATATCGATGTACCCACGGAAATCAAGTGATGTAGATGCTGTGAAATATATGCAGCATCGGTATCTTGCATGTTACATCGGTAGAGAAAAAGAATCGCATTTGGCTTTCGGTGTAAATTTCGGGGCTACTTCTTCAATTGATATGGTGAAGAAGAGCGATGACTGTAGGTATGTTTCAAAGATCACAGCCTCGTGAGGGGTAAACAGCACCCAATAGCTCTTTTACCACAACAACAATGAAGGTGAGCTTTACTAGTCTGATCGGAATCATCGGCCAAAAGGGGGGAATCGGGGACCTGCCGAGGAGATATTTATTATTAATCTGATTGCGTATGTGAGCTACAAATCCTTTACTCCTGCTATTTTCTAACAATTTACCCATTGTCCAGTCGTAAAAAAAGAGTGTATCAGTGGGAAAACTTCGTGTGATTAGTTCAAACTATTAGTCGAGTACGCCATCAAGTTACAAAAATGGCTCCTGAACCAAGATCTCCCATACGTTCATCGATCAGCCCACAGCTTGCACGCATTCTAACAGAATTACAATCAAAAGAAAAATCATTGCCAAAACCACCATCGCCAGAAGTTGCAAAATCAAAGTTACTAGCGCCAGAAGAATTGACCGTCCTACTCATGGGAGTAACGGGTGCTGGAAAGAGTACCTTTATCAAGCGCGTAACAGAAGACGGATCCATAATCGTTGGCAGATCGCTGAGCTCCAGTGAGATATTCAAACTCCTTTATCAAAAGTTTTGTTTTAGAGCTAACAACCAAAATTGATGATGAAAAGCTACTCGTGAGATACAGAAGATATCCTTTAGCACACCCAAGGCAAACTTCTGCCTTGTGGATACACCGGGATTCAATGATACATTTCTCACAGATAACGACATCTTGAAGCTCCTCGCGGACTGGCTTGAGAAGTCATATCGAGATGGAACCAGAATACGCGGTATCATATATCTCCATCGCATTTCCGATCCAAAGATGGAAGGGTCCGCGCTCCGCAGTCTCCGTATGTTTCGCAAGCTTTGCGGCGATACTTTTATGAAGAATGTCACTTTAGGAACCACATTTTGGGATATGGCAGGCGAAGAGACGGGTGCCGCTAGAGAGAAAGAATTGCTTGAGACCGAAGGGTTTTTCAAGGATATGAAAGAGCTGGGATGCCAAGTTGTTCGGATCCAAGATGACCAACAGTCTAACATTGAGCTATTGGAGAAGTTTGTGGAAAAGCGAGCATCGATAATGTGCATACTAAAAGAGCTAATCGACGGGAAACCTCTCTCTGAATCCGCGGCTGCTTTTGCGATTAACGCGGAATTGGCAGAGATTCAAAAACGCAGCGCGGAGAAGTTGGGGGATATAAAACACCAGATCGAACGTCAAATGACAAAATCAACTTTAGAAATGGCGCTAAAAAGGAAGTTGGAAGAGCGTAGTTTCGAAAAAATCATCGAAGAGCTTGAGGAAAAGAAAGAAGAAATAAGGCAGGAAAGCGAAGCAGAGATACAGAAGCAGGATGAAAAGATGTCAGAGTTGAAACTTCAGCAGGCAAAGCGGAGCCAAAGCTTTCAAATAAATATTGGTGAACTTACAGGCAAGCTCGAGGCTATGAAAAAAAAGACAGAAGTACAATAATGACAAAGCAATTGCTATTTATCAGTCCTGTATTTTAACTACCTAGTTTTTACCTGTGAACTAAATACTTAGGTTAAAATATGATTTATATTTACACCTTCCTTAGCTGCCAAATATTACAATAACGGTAGCAAAAATTTCAAATGATATCAACAACACTTTCCGCATCAATGTTTGTGTTGCATTTTATCCGTGTCTTGGCGTATATACACCATCAAGTCTCCTCATCCTGACCATTGCACCGAAGCCCCTGAGACGATATAACGTTATCGTGGACAACTTCAGGTAAGCTAATCAATCGTCTTCAAATAGTTTCCGGTAATCTAGCAGTCGTCGGCCGCTTAAGCGTACTGCCCTATGTACATTTGCTGATGCCAACGGTTCGAGCCTAGTGTCCGGCCGGACATTCCATACCTCAGCTTCGAACAAATCATAAGGCTGATTCTGCACATTGACCGGAATGATAGAGCCAACCCTGCAAATCCTCCCGATCCCAGTAGAGCTTCTTCTGTCGATACTGTCTTATCTCGATTTCGACGATATCAAGACATTTTCATTAACTTCAAAGATATTCCGCCAGCTTTGCCTCTTTACCATTTTTCGGAATATCAAGTTTGCTCATGACTGCAGAACCACAATCAGAAAGATTCGGGAAACATTTGAAGAAAATGGCAGTCTTTACCATATCCGGGATCGAGTATGCCATGTCACCCTCCACAGCCATAATATCCAAGGGATTGAGAACATAGTATCATATTTTCGCACCAGGTTACCCCTGCTCCAACTGTTCCCTTCGGTCACTAGCCTGAAAATTACAAGGGCAGGACTTTCAGCGCAGTTCGATGAATTGCAGAGCTTTGATGATGAGTTGATGGCTGCGATTTTCCATGGTATCTCGATTGCTTGTACTCCCTATCACCGATCAATCAAACGGCTCTGCCTGAAGACTTGCGAGTATATCCATGATGATATACCTTCCATCGATGAATTAGGGGAAGCGAGTTGTCAGTTTTTAGAGCAAAAGTTGGATTTCCAGATGAAATCTGAAGACTCGGTCAATGAAACGGAAATCACCCCCCCTTTCGGATCTATCGAAGAAGCATTCATCGATATGAATTTTGGCTTCAAGGAACGACGAAAATTCTGGAATCGGAATCTCGTTCCCGACCTTTCATACCTTCAACCTTGCTGGAATACTTTGAAAACTGTCGGATTATGGATCAACACCTGGAACGGACCTACTCCACCGATTTTCCAAGGTGATATGGTCTTCGAAAACGTAAAAGAGTTGAGGATATGCACCGAGTTCTTCCCGCCGGATTCGCCAGAAGAATACCACAATGAACTCGGCTGGAGATTCCCAAACTTGGAAACCGTGATTGTGTACCTGGATTGGAGATGTGACGAGTATCTCGAACGAGAGAGAATGTACAGATACGGAAGTTTGGTAAAACAGTGGCCAAAAACATTGAAGGAGGCTAGGATACCGTGGTTGACATACTTTGGTGGGAGTTACGGGACGGGAAGTATGGCATCTACGATCAATCTTTGGATCGAGGAATGGAATATGGAGGCGTTAGAGAAGGTGGTAGTTGTCAGAGAGGTGAATTCGGAGGTCAAAAGGAGTCATCGCATTGATTCTGATGAGCTGCAAGCACTGGAGTGTGTCATTGTCCGTGAAGAAGGAGAGGGTGTGAGATTGGTGTGGGGAGACTCGATGTATAAGATCCCACAGCTAGAGCTGGACGGATATGTTACTCCTTGAGCCAACAATACTTTTCTAGAAGTTCCTTCGCAAAGTTTGAGGATTCGAAACCCAAGGTTTTCTTAAAACTAGTTAAGTATCATCTCCCGCGATACTTGGGTGGATCTCAAAGCACGGGTACGCTAGTTCAACCTGAGGCCTCGATTTCTCGCATCCCTTCAGGAATTCGTGTGACCCAGTTTTCCAAATATCAGATATAGGGAAACTTGTACCGGCTTCTTGTACGTTAACGGGGGGTGTAGATAAAGACATATGCATATCGCGCGTAGAGATTCGCCTATTCCCAATAGCGCTATTATGATGATCTCAAATCTTCCAAATTGCATTTAAACAAATATCTGTGACCTTCCGAATTTCTCCTTCTCTAAACCCTTGCGCAATGTCCCTAGTTTAGTGGTTTTTGCGCTTTTGAAGGTAATAGGACTATATATTCGACGCCAAGTCGTGCCCTCAGACCCCTAAACGTTCAAAACCATACTTTAACCTTCAAGATGACAGAACGCGTACGATCTCTGGATTTTACCAAAATCCTACCAATCGAACTAGTTCATTTAATATTATCCCATCTATACCTCCAAGAACTCAAAATAGTAACGCGATGCTCGAAATCCTTCCGCGCGGTATCAGCACCGTTGATATTCCAATACATCGACCTGCGCAGCACATTTAGGGGCCATTCGCGTCTAATTGACGCCCAGAGAGCATTCAGTCCCAACGGCACCCTCTACCACCTCCGTGACAATGTGAGACGTATAACGCTGAATAATTTCCACACAGACACGGTAGATGCCTCGATCGAATATTTCCGCGTCGGTACATCTACGCTCTCTTTATTCCCGTCGTTTGCGAGTCTAAGAATAGACTATGCGTGTCCTGACGCAACCTTCGAAATCGATCCAAATTTCAACAGATGGCTGTTTCACGGCATTTTCTCAAATATATCAAAATTATGTCCTGCGTATCCGAATCTGCAAGAATTCTGTATATTCACAACGTTAGAGCCCTGTCGAAACTTCAACACGGGACCAGTAATCTACGACCCGGAAAATCGTAGATTCTTAACGGGTTATACAGCGGATCAAGTCCCCTGGGACACTATCCCCACAACCCCTTTCCCGCCGAATCTACGGGTGTTCAGAGTTAGTGATTATTGGGACTCGGATTACGGACTCCACGACGGGTATCTCATCCCCGGCGCCTTTTCAATGCTCACTTGTTCCACCGCAACACTCACAACACTCCTGATTAACGTCGAGTTAGCCCCGGATTCAAAAGTAGGTCTAGCATACCTCGACGGGCCAGCATTACCAAATGTGAAGGAATTACAAGTCAATCCGCAGTTCATGTATGAAAAAGCGGAATTGTTTCGCACTTTGGTTCACCGGGTTCCGAATTTGGAATACCTGGTCATAAATCACGAATACGATGGCCCGCATCTTCGGAAACATCATTATACAAATAGATCGTTCGATCGGTTCAAGGGACTAAATAACCTTAAAAAGATTAGAATGTTTTGGCCGTGTACTGATCCTGAATTACAAGGTGACCCAGACCTTGTGTGTCTTATGGATGAGGGGGAGTTAGAAGCTTTGGTAAAATATCTTGTGGAGATTGGATTAGATTGTTTGGAGAGTGTGATGTTTGTAAAGGATCATGAACTGGCAGATGATGACGAAATTATACAGAGATGGGATCCATGGGATGCCATCGTGTATTGTATCGACAGAGGTGAAGATGAGGTTTCGGTGAGATCGGGGCAGATATATAGGGAGCCTGTGCTCATGCTTGATGAGTACTAGATATGCTAGCAATGAACACCGATTTCATTATTATCGTACATCTCGTCATCGCAATCTGATATCATCCAGTATCAAGACTTCTTTTAGAAGCTAGAAAGGTAAAGACCTATGTAAGAACAGCATATATGACAAGAAAATAAAAAATAGACCATAACCAAAAAAAAGAAGATTCGGGGTATCTGCAGCCATATATCCGTAAATCAAATTGTTACAACTCCGTTTTCTTCCCAAAATTCATCTTTTTTACTGCGTCTTCCATTGGCTCCACCCCGTTGCCCTGCAGTACCCCTGCCACCTTTTCAACTTCTCTCCAAACTCTCAGCACATTCTTTCCAGCAACTCTGCTGACATCGTCGTCGCTGACGCCGCGGTTCAAGAGTTCTTTGATCAGAGCTGGATACTTGCTCACATCCTCTAATCCTTTAGGAACTGTCTCAATTCCGTCGAAATCGCTCCCAAATCCAACGTGTTCCCAGCCCACCGTCTCACCAATGTAGACTACATGGTCAGCGACATCCTCCAAAGTCGCCTTCCCGTCACCCGTTTGGGTAACAAAGTCCGGCGCAAAGTTGATTTGAACTACTCCGCCATTCTTCTTTACCAGCTCCAAGACATCATCGGGCACGTTCCTCGGATGATGTGTAAGCGCGTAAGCTGACGAATGCGAGAAGATAACGGGTGCTTTCGTGATAGCCAAGACGTCGCGCATTGTGGCGGCGCTCACATGGGACAGATCCACGATCATACCGAGACGATTGAATTCTTGGATTATTTGGGGGCCGAGTGTGGGGTTGAGACCATTCCAGTGGGGGGCAGGTACAATCTAGCAAATATCATTAGTTTTTTCTGAGGCAGCGAGTTTTTTGAGAGAAGAGCAAAGAAAATCATGACTTACTGCTCCATCCGCATAGAGATTGTTACAGTTATGAGTGAGTGTGATGTATCGCACGCCTACTTCGTAAAATAGCCGAATTGCAGCTGGGGAGTTTCCAATTTGATGAAGTCCCTCGATACCTAGCACGCTGGCGACTTTGCTACCGCCAGAGGCTTGGAAAACATGTTCAAAATCCTTAGCACTAGTGGCGAATCCAAAATCGTCCGGGTAGGCGCGGACGAGACGCTTCATGACGTCTATCTGTTGGATCGTGTCGTGGATTGACTCCCAGTAGACTTCATCTCCGAACTTCTCGTCCGGGTCGAGGGAGGATGACGGACAGTCCGTGAACACTGACCAGAACACGCCACCAACCTTGCCGGATTTAAGGCGGGGTATGTCGATGTGGGCGATCATGCCGCCATCCTTGAACGGTACGCTGAAGTTATCAGCGTATATGTGGTTTTGGAAGAACGCGCGGGTAAATATAGGCAAATCGATGTGCGTATCTGAATTCCGTTAACATCGACTTTGTAATATAGAGAGCAGATGCAGTAAATACCTATTAAAGGGGAGGAGGAGAGAATGTTGTTGACACGCTCGTCCAAGGTTAGAGGCACGTTCCTGGGCCGGAACACCTCGTATGCGTTTGTGAGGTCCACATCAGCCCTCTTGGAAAGGAAGCCATTGAAGTGAAGGGCGGTCAAGAATATGACGCCAATGAGGGGGAGCAGGTATTTCGGGTTTCCGAGGTACCGCTGCAGGAATGGTTCGGGGGCAGGCGACCGGGGCGAGTGTCGTTCGACATCATCGCGATCGAGCTGCTGCTTCTCCATCTCGAACGCCTCTTCATGCGACATTGTCAGTACGGCTCATGCTACAGAGCACGGTGAATCAGATATTCAGATCGGAGAGGCGGATACCTTTGAGACTCTCCGGTGGGAACTGCTGCACAGGAGGGGGTCGACTGATTTATAAACGAGCGGAGGGGGGGAGGACGATGGTCTCCGGAAAGTGCGAACGAGCGGGAGCGGACGGATGAGGGCTTCTTCTCACAGTCAGTTCAGTCAACCACCAACTTTTTTCCAACATCAAACTAACCTCAGCCAGCAAGCACGCCAAACGGCGTATCCAGAATGTTGGTAATCCGCCCTCCGAGAGGCAGCTCCCTCGTGCTGCTGCTGCATCAGCGGCCGATAGCTATGGGCCCATTACATCAGGCGGCCGGTCCTCGGGTTCTCGCGCTGCCGAACTATCGTTACCAGCATCAGCGCCCAGCCACGCTTGCAGCTGGCTTATAAAGCTTGCCCCTCCTTCTAGCCTGTTCAATATCAAGGCTCAACCAGGCCCGGCCAAGCGACATCTTCCCTGCTACAGCTGGGGCCCGTGGGCCTGCATGGATGCATTGGGCACCAGCGCTGATATTTCGGCGCGAGAGCGCGATTATCCGGCCCCTACCGCACCGAAGTCATACATCGACATTCCTCCAAGATGGCTCCTCATCGAGGATGTGCTCTCTTGCTGTATGAAGCAGTTAGGTCGTGGGGAATTATACAGGGAGCGGGACGGCTCTACATAATCTTCCGACCAATGTCACCATGACTTCTTCGACCCCGCTTCGGCATCGCACATTCCTTCACTTGAGGCTACACACGGGGAGAATGCGGACAGAATAAACCTTAGCTTCTAAAAATTGATGCCATGGTTGGTATAGGATGCTCACACTATCGATAGATTACGCACAGTCATGTGTATAGGACGCCTTAGCCTTAAGCAGTGATTTCAAAATACACACTGCACAAGTCGTATTCACATACATATCCGCCGAGTAGTGCTTGACCATTCGATGATTATATCCGTTAAAGGATATCGCGCCAACTACGAATACGAGTAGCAGGCCCTGTGCAGGGCTATACAAGCAGCGTGCGCCGGAATCGCGCGATTGGCCACCCAACACTGAAATATCGCGCAATGCTCCCCGGCCCCACCGAACCCGCTATCGATATCAGAACTCATTCTCGAAAACAATGTAGACGGCTTCCTGTCGCGGATTATCCTGCTATTTAAAGCAGCTCGGCCTCTCTAAGCTAGTTCAACTCCCGCAGGTAACGGAAACGAATTTCAATTCACTAGCGAGCATCGTTGCATCCCACCCCGTCGAAGGTCCACCGCAATCATGACGTCCCCCGCTTCGACCCTCCTCGCTATCAAATACACCCGAGGTTCCCTCGAAATACTCGATCAGCTACTTCTACCCCACCAGTCGATATACATCCCCGTCAACGATGTCGTCGTGGGTTGGCAAGCGATCAAATCGATGCAGGTCCGCGGCGCACCCGCCATAGCCATAGTCGCAGTCCTCTCCCTCGCCGTGGAGCTCAATAATTCCTTCGACGCCACCTCGGCTACTCCTCAATCGACGGTGCAGCTTATTCATGAAAAGTTAGATTACTTGGTGACCTCACGGCCCACCGCCGTCAATCTCGCGGATGCGGCCGGGAAGCTGAAAATTCTAACCCAAAACGTGTTGGGTGATGATGCTGCGACTCCGGAGCTCATCGTCAAGACGTACGTTGAAGCTGCGGAGCACATGTTACTCAAAGACGTCGAGGATAACAAGGCTATCGGGCGTCTGGGGGCGGAATGGATCTCGAAGGCTGCGGGAAAGACTTCAGATATCAGAGTTCTCACCCACTGCAACACAGGGTATTTCCTCCATTTCAACATATTACTTTGCCGTTGAATCACAGCTAACCTCAACAGGTCTCTCGCAACAGCTTCATACGGTACAGCGCTTGGTATAATTCGGTCCTTGCACGCCAATGGCTCTCTCGAACATGCCTACTGCACCGAAACCCGCCCGTACAATCAAGGCTCCCGCCTCACCGCCTACGAACTCGTCCACGAACGGATACCTGCAACCCTGATAACCGACAACATGGCCGCATCTCTCATGAGTCAAAAGGATATCTCCGCGATCGTAGTCGGCGCTGATCGCGTGGCTGCCAACGGCGACACTGCGAATAAGATTGGGACTTACCAACTCGCTATTCTAGCTAAATTCTTCGGCGTGAAATTCGTTGTCGCAGCACCTACCACGAGTGTCGATTTAAACACTAAAAACGGAGAGGGGATCAAGATTGAACAGCGGCCGGGGTGGGAAGTGCTCGTGGTATCGGGCCCGACAGTTACTAATAATCCGGCGACGGAGGGTGGAGAGGTATCAGTTGACGTTCTGGATGTTCGGAGCGTGAAGCAGGCCGCTAATGGTATCGGTGTTTACAACCCGAGTTTTGACGTCACTCCAGCAGCGCTGATTGATGCCATCGTGACTGAGACGTGCGTCGTGGAAAAGAACGCCGACGGGGTGTTTGCAATGGAAGAGGCGTTTAGGGATTAGATTATTTGAGCAAGCGTATTTTTTCTTTTAGAATCATAGATAAAAGTCAATGCAATCTATTGGTAATACCAAAATGCCTAGTGTAACTTTTGGTTTCCTTTTTTCTATGGGAATATTCTAAGCGGCTCTTTCGGTCGTGATGATGCCGTCGCTCCACTGCTTCCTCTTCACAGCCATCTCCACCGCTGCATCGCCCCAGTCTTCGCCGTGGTTATGTCCGTCTTCCGTCAACCCGGCCCGTTTCTTCCCCTGCTCTTCATTCAATACAGTCTAACTCAACCGTCAGCGTAACATTCCAACCCTTCGTGATCAATTTGTCCAAGAAACTTACCAGTAGACCAAATATCACCGGTACTCCGAAATCCAACTGCACCCTCATCAACCCTCTGCTAACGCTCTCCGCAATATGTTCGAAATGCACAGTCTCCCCCTTTATAAGCACTCCGATAGCAATAATCGCATCAAAAGCCCCTTCCTTCTTCCCATTACCATCACCCCCACTCTTCTTCCCAGTCCCCAACAACCCACCGTCCCCGGAACTCCCCGTCTCAGAAGACTGTACCACCAACGACGGTAAATCCGTAGCACTACCGAGTAAATCCCCACTAGCACCACCGACACCCGTCGTGGACGCTTGGATTTGTGAACCCGTGTAGAGTCTTTGTACCGCCACGGGGAGTTCCCAGGAACCCGGGACGGAGGTTACGATTATGTTTTCCGGGTGGACGTTGGCGGATTTCAGACGGGATATGGCGCCGGCGACGAGGGGTTCTATCAGGGAGGTGTTCCAGCGGGCGTGGACGATTGCTACGCGGAGGCCGGAGCCTGGCGGGGTTTCAAAGGGTTTGGGGTTAGTTGTGGTGGGGGAGGTGCTGTGGAGATGGGGACGGACCGTCTAGCTTTTGGGCGTCGCCGGGGCCTTTGATGCCGCTGAACATGGTGAAGGTGATGGTGATTGTATGTATGTGAACGGGGTTTAGTATGCAATTGGCGTGGAGGTTGGTGGAACGTCGGATTCTCGGACGCGAGTTGACCTCATTGCGGGGTTGTTTCGCTTACCCTTCCGCCGCCGCATTCCGAATGTTCACTGCGGCTCTACTTTAATTTTAAATCAGCCCAAAGACAAGATGGAAAGCATATAAGTTGACGAAATGAAGGCCTTCTTTGATACCTATACTATCAATTCTTGGTCACATCGCTATTTCAAAATACATATATCTCATCATGGCTACTGCTTCAAAACCAGATACAGAAAAGACACACATTCAACGCAGCTGCACTCGACTCTTCGCATGGCAAGGGTGATTCATCTTCACTGTTACATCTTTGGCACGGTATATCATCCAAACGTATTCAATTTAATTTCAAAATCTCCAACGTGACAAGTTTTTTCTCAACGACAAATGTCTTCTCGATATCAAGTTCAACTTCAGGAACTCTCTTCAATCCCCAACATCTTAAGAGTATCAGCCCACAAGCGATCTTGCTTCCCTTCATCATAAACCCACGCCGCATAACCCTCATCCATAACCTCGATCCCTTCCTTCCCCTGAAACGGCCCCATCTCCATACAATTACTCAAATACCGCCCCCCTTTCCCCTCCCATTCCTCACTCACGGCCGCATAAACCGTAGTCGCAGCTCCCTGAGCAGCGCTCTTCTCCCTAGCTCTAACCGACGGAAGCTGCCATAACGGTTCCGCGAGCTTTTTAACGTGTGCCGTGATGTTTGTACGGATGGCGCCTGGGTGGACGCTCAACGCGTGAAGTCCTTTCGACCCGAGACGTCTATCGATCGTATTGGCCATGTATATTTCCGCGGTCTTGGCTTGACCGTATGCTTTGATAGGATGGTATCCGGATTTGAAATTGTAGTCGTCGAAATTGACTTCTCCTTGTCGATGGCTCTCGGAGGCGAGCATGATGACGCGGGAGTTGTACTCCGGAGTACTCGAGGCGAGTAAGGCGGGCTTCAAGAGTTGAAAAAGTAGAAAGTGGGAGAGGTAATTTGTCGCGAATTGGGTCTCGAACCCATCTTTGGTCAACCCGTATGGCGTCGCCATAACCCCAGCGTTACAAACGAGTAGGTTTAATTTACCCCGACTCTGTCTGAGGAACTCCGCGGCACCTTGACGGATGGAAGCGAGGTCATCGAGTTCCATTGTGATCATGTGTATCGGAGCAGTATTGCTAGGATCACTCTTCATCATATCTGTGATGACTTCTTGCCCTTTGGTAATATCGCGGACGGTGATATATACCGTCGCTCCGGTAGCGTGTAAAGCACGAGCGGTCTCTGCGCCGATGAATGCGCTACCACCTGTGATCATGACCGTTTTATCGGCCCACTTGCCTTCGAGCCCTTCATCGTGGATGATGGCAAGGGCGGTGGGACGTGCATCATTGACACCGCGAGGGGTAGCGTGGACCGAGCAATACTTGGAATCCGGAGAACCGAGCATATTGGTATAGTATAAACTAGTTTATAGTATAATATAAAGATTATGAGAAAGTCTTCAAATCGAAGAATAGAGTTGTGAGTTGCGAATTGAAGTGATGAAGTGGATTGGAAAGCTCTTGGATGGAGGGAAGTAAGCCACCTTTAAATACACTTCCAGCAGTACCAGAAGGCTTGATTCTGAGGTATCTGATTCATAGTTATTCACTCCTCTCATCGATTCATCCCTATACCGTCCTCCGGGAACTGTATCGATCTACCACAAAGCTCGAGTTGGGTCGTACGGACTAAGCTACTTGGAGTTAGAGCCTGTCCAAATAAAGTTAGAGCTTGAGACTGGCTTACACCCCTGCAAGCCTTACCCCGGCGAGCCTCATCTCGATGGCAGCTCCTATTCGTCGGACCAATCTGGTCGTTCTGCAGCCAAGAAAAAGAATTGAAAGTGTGACAATGGAAAACGAATAGTTTATCAAGTGCCCTTCATAAACTCTTCCTACTAGTGAAGGCATTAAGAATCAAAGGTCGTAGGAAGTGGAACAACATACAACATTTGGCTATCATTTCGAGGTTCAGAGTCACCATTAATGGTGATAAGAATCTTGCATGGATATAAAAGTTATCTCCTGGAAAATATCAAGAGACTGATTTTGGCTACTCAAAAAGACTTTCATAAGTAAAGCAGAAATTCTGAAGTCTCCTCAGCGCATTTTCAACCTCAAACAGCATCTCCTGATCCAACGGATTCGGCAACTGTTTCTGCGCTCCAACATAAATATTCGTAATAAGATCCGCCATACCCCTAAACCCATCACGAATGCTTCTGAAAGCCGCTCGTAGTTTATCCTTCGCCCCGGTATCATAACTGATGACTAAAATTTCTCTCCTAGTATCACTGAAATCCGCGGCTACTACCCACATGGCAACCTGCACCACATCCTGCAAATCGACATTATCTTCCAAATGCCTCGCGAGATCTTGAACAGCATCGATCGGAGATATCTTTTCCTGAATTCCTACTCTCCTATCCCAAACGTCGCTGCGTAGGCTAATCTTCCAATTAAACACATTCTCGATCTCTTCAAGCGCGAGAAGCCAATAGCTTGTTACACCCGCAGCTACAGCCTCGTCCGCTTGTCGTCTCATATCCGCTATCAAATCACTGTCCGCGCTGACAGTACTCAACGGCGGAGAGTCGGTTTCTGAGCTCTCAGGGCTTATCGCTCTGCGATGCAGTCGTAGGAACAATGTTCGGACATCGTTGAATAATGTGGCGAGAGAGTTTGGGTTACCGTCTGGTGCATATCCGATATTTAGTGGTCGTTCTGTTTGAACCGCGTATACTAGATATTGCAAATCTTCTGCCAGGGTATGCCAGTTTTCGAGGTTGGGTTTTTCGAGGACCCATAGAGTGAAGTCCGGAATGTCAATTGATTCTATCTTCGCGTATCTAGTTCGCTGAATGGTTAACTCTCACGTTGTGAGAAGGCATGATGTTGGTCTGGTGGACTTACACGAGGAGATTTGGGAGGGATAGAACCCCTATTGCGAGATAGGAAACAAAATTGATCAACTGCATCGTAGATAAATTTCAATTGCTGGATCTTAGTGAAGAGAATTTAACAGTCAATCTTGGAAACAGAGCCACGGGAAGTGTGTATACTTTGTTCGCCTTGTTGGAACAGCACGCGAACCACACGACATGAGCACATTCTCGTCAGTTTATTCTCGAGGGGTGGGCAAACATATTTTCAACAGCCTCAAACCTCGTATCACTGATTTAGTTGACCAAACTTTAGGCATATAGAAATATTTGGTACCTTGTCTATAGTCCATTGAAACCATAAATATCTTTGAATTTGACGTTTCTATTCTCAGTCAAACAATATCGTCTCTGGCAACATAATTCCTTCAAGGTAATCAAATATCTTATCACAACTTACCTTATACGCCCAGATAAACTTTTGCAAATCAAAAACCTGCGGCCTAACAAGCTGAATATTCTCCCTATCCCTCAAACTCATCTCCACAGCAAGTAACCAATCCGACAACCTGGTATCCATATCCGACAACGTCCTCCTCAAAACATCAAACGCGATCTGTACATCCTTCTTCGCCTGCATGTTATAAAAGACCTTTTGTTTAATCCCGTCTTTGCTCAACGTATTTCCATTGTACACCCACAGTGATAAACCGAGATTGTCTGCTAAAGGAACTGTGCCGTATATATTTGTGTATGCGTTAATAATAGCGACGAATATTGGGGTCAGCTGTAGAGGACCACGTCTCTCTCCCCAAATGTCCGATTTGAGTTCCAATTTAGTATCAATGATCCCTTGTACTTGGACTTCGAATTCCCGGAATTGAGACCTATATCCTTCTCTGTCGTCTTCGGTTTCGATGATTAAGGTAGAATCTAGTTGGCCGTTGTCTTCACTAGGCTGCGCGGAAGCGAGACCCAATCCCGTCGCGATTGAGCTAACATAAGGTGAAAATTCATCGGCTTCTTCTTCAAGCACCTCGGCTTCGTCCGGACCTTCTTCCAATTCACCGATCGCGCGTATGCCGATAATGATTCGTACCACCAAAGTAACCAGGTCCTTCGGGTTTTGGTTTGCGGCAGCAACGTCTATTTCGTTCCCATTGGTGAGGAGAGGGTGTGTGACACGGATTTTGCGGAATAAATCTTCCAAGCTGGTGCCTAATCTTGTGAGGAAGATGGTCGGACTATTCTTCCATTGCTGACTGAAGGAGAACATTGAGGGCTGAGGAGCCGCTAGCCACGCTTCCCATTTACTCAGATCCGTGAATCCCTTTTTGCCATGTCTATATCAGTGCATCGTTAGTTTGTTGGGAGGTTCATATTGTAAACCGGCTGACTTACGCGCTGCTAGCTAGGAGAATAGCTAGGCTAATGGTAGACCAAATTCGGTGGTGGGCCTTCATATTGGCCCTATTGATTAGTTGTTTCTCAGGTTGTCACCGAGGGGACTATAGCTATGTCACGCTAAGATATGGTCTATATCACCGCATTAGCCCGTCACTTCATCACATCGCAGATCTCACCACTTGAGCTGATTAGTTTTGCGCCGCAGTCTTCGCGAGATTTTAATATCTCAAAACGAGTCTTGGGGGAAGATTTCTCGAGATGAACTCGGTTTAAAGTTTTGTTTGACCAAAAAAGCTTCGTCGTAAGATATCGTACACTCTCTCTGTGATGCAGGTGTCTATATACAATTGGATAAATTGGCACTTTATTTCGGCCATTCCTTCCATCCACGTCCATGCCCTTTCTACAATAACAATTAGCAAGTCTGACATACAGACATCTTAAGTTATAGCATGCACTTACCAGCTTCCATTCCTTAATCATAGCCGGCATCTTGAGCATAGCCTCCTTTCGTTTCTTCAATCTAAACACAATATCAATACCGAATACCCCAGATAATACATCATTCACGAATATACGTACTTCTCCGTCAAATGCCTCTCCCACATCTGACCCTTAACCTTCCTAGCAGTAACCTTCTTAACATCCAACGCCCTCGCCTCCCGACTCATCGAACTTTTCGGCGTCGGCGGTAGTAATTGCTCCACCCCATATTTCCTGGCGAGTTTACATATATCGGCCTGCCGTCGGAGAGAGAATATCGGGTCCTGCCATTTGCCTGTTGCCGGGTTGACGGTGGTTTTGAAGGGGTTGAGCTTTGGGGTTTCGGCTGTACCCGGCGGCCAGCGTTTGAAGAATTTGAGAAGCCGCGGGGGGAGGGTTTTGGCGAGAGCGGCATAGGATGAGCTTGCCTGGACGGCTGCCATTGGGACGGTTGACTCGTTGTCGAGATGGCGCTGGCGTTAATGTCGTCTGAGCGGACCGAGAGAGGTCGTCGAAGGTTTACGACTAAAGATTTCGAGATCTCGAGTCACGTGATTCTCTCATTTTACCACACAACACTTAGATTTAAATACTGTACCATTCATGGCTTGTAAAATACGTATTTAATTCGCTTTTCTTCAAAAAGCATTCTTAACCGATTCTGAGATACGAATATTGCTAAAAGCTTAATCTCTTCGTGTATACACAACCCGCAAACGTATAGTCAAATAGAAACATGTTCCTCGTTGAGAGAATAAGTACAGTTTGAGCTGGTATATTACCAACCACACTTCATGAATTCAGAGCAAATTAACATTGACAAGTTGAATCTGACGAGTACGATCTAGTGTATCCAGGTGAGAGTCGGCTCTTGAAGCAGGGCTCTGACGTCTGGGTATCGCAATGCTGTATCGAGCAAGATGCAGCTGGATCGCAGCAGCATTACTTGTCTTCTCATGGTAAAACTCACCATTCAGATACTATTAGCTCTCGGAGATATATTAACTGAATTTACTTTAGGGCAAGTATAGTCAATGCCGGTCGGAAGAGGGTGCCGCAAGGTATTCTCGCCCGTTACCAAAATGAGCATATGGAAGAGATCATGAATATCGGAGGTGTGCTTGGTATGATCTCGGATATAGCGCCATGGGAATACCGAATCGGTTATGATACACGACTCAACGAAGAATATCGGAATATATTAATTGATTGGGACGAAACCGCGGCCGAGGAACAAGGTCGGGGGATTTTTGAGACAGTCCCCGCTCTATCGTATATCCAACAAAGCGATCTTCTGAACGACCTTCTCGGGCAAATTCTCGTTAGCGTGAGCGAGGGATCTTTGAATAATCCTGCGATGCAGATTATTCCTGCGAATCCATTGCAAAGTGGCGCCGTGGGTGTAGCCCCGATGATTAGTGGCGTTCAACGGCGAGGGGTACTTCACAATCTCGAAAACTTGATAAGACTCAACAACGACGCTAGGACAAGAAAATGGAATATAGAGATAAACGACGATTTTGCATCCGAAGATTTTTATCTCCGCGATCTCGATGTCACCGAAGGTTTGAACTTTCTCTACATGCTGGAACGTTTCGTTGAGGAAGTCAACACGGCCTGGTTGTTTCCAGAAGATCCAACAAGCGTGCTGATGTACCTCTTCAACATCGGCAAGGATAAAAACGAAGAAAACAAGGTCGATGATGGAACAGTTCTAGTCAACATGGACGGACCCCAGCAATACATCGAAGGTTTAGAGATTCTTCGGTTCTCAGTCGATAGATATCGCAACGCGCTTCAGAGCGCGGTTATTAGAGCCTTCGCGCATCTCCCTCCTACTAACCGGCTGGTAGTGGAAGCCCGGGATCTACTGTACCAGCTTCATGACTGGTTCACATTTTACGAAGATCTGTTGGATAGACTGACGGTTAATATTCAGATTATCGCGGCAACCATGTCGGATATTGTGGACCCGCCATGGGGTGGGGTGAGTGAGCGGACTTTTGACTCCGAGGGGAACATGGGAGTTGAAGATGAAGCAGAGACGTCTAATGGCGATTATGAATATCAATCGTCGGACTTTGAGGGGTCCGAGGATCTTGGCAAGTACAACCTAAGCCCGGAATGATTTCAATCATAGGAATAGGTCTCTGGGAGTCCCTCGAGACTTGGCGCATTTATTCGTTAATAAAGATAAAGTCATGCAATTTACAGAATTCAGAATATGCGTATAGCCATTATCATTATATATAGACATATATATGCCCATCTTCTAGGCGTGATGTTGGATTTCTAACCCTGTCGAGTAATCCTTTGAGCGTGCAAACCCTGGAGGCCATACTTATCGAGCCCAATGGACGAGTTCGTTTAACGCCGAATTCGTGATATCGAGCACTTTTAATTCAGAGTACCCAATATTCGCCCCTCATAATTTATCTTATAAGAGATTGTAGTAAACGCAATAGCTACATGAATTCTCCCACGTTTCGTCACGTTCGAATATAATAGGCGGCGGAGCACGCGGCTTGAGATAATTCACGACTTCGTCAGGATATATCAATATTTCAATCCTTTAGTCCGCCTTTTAAGTTTACATGCATAGTGCGAGCTCGTCCTATTCTCGATAAGGAGAGAAGCATGCGGCTCAGTAAAAAGTGTAAGGTCGTAATATTGACCGTAGCAGCAGCAGCGTAAGTTCCGACATATCAAGTCATGATCCGATTGTATATCGCTGACTGTAAAAATATATAAACAGCCCCGTCTGCGCCGACACAGTCCGCGTTCCACTCTCCCAAATCGAATCCCTCGTCGCCGCACACCCAACTTCCATCTCCTACCTCGCCGGCAACCTCACAACCCTAACAACCTACGTCCGTCACACCCACCCAATCACCACCCCTACTCCATCTCTAACCTCCCTCCTCGAAACCATCCTCCGCAGCCTCGACACCCTAATCACGGACCTCGAATCCCCATCCCTCTGGTCAACCCCATCCCTCCTTAAAAAATACGCCTTCACATCCACCCCGCACTCCCTCCGCACAACCCACTGGCCCACGATCCAACAAGACCTAATCGACCTCTCCTCCTCCTACGCCTCCGACATCCAAGATATCCCCGACTGGGCCATCGACTTCATCGAATCAGACTTCTATAGCACCCGCACATCCACCGATCTCGACGGATTGAACATATGGGATATATTATCCGATATGGTAGAATACATATCCACCCGTGACATCCCCGGTTACGGTCCCATAGATCTATCGGACCCGTTATCGGTCCTGCTATACGCTTTAAATGCTTATATAACCCCGAGCGGTACAATGGTAGTATTCCAACAACAAGATATTGCGATATTGTTAGAACGGTTGATTAAGCTTGCGGAAGCGATAGATAAATATCTTAACGATAGGGATTGGGATAGTTTGGCGAGTTTGTATCAGGATATGAAGAAGGGGTTTGATGATATGATGGGTGGTGAGAAGGGTAAAAATACGCCGTTTTGGAAAGAGTTGGAGCATGATCATGAGATGTTGGCGGAGATTTTGATGGAGTATTCCACGGTGGTGTATAAATTGGCCGTATCGCTTGTTAAAGTTAAAAATGATGTTGAGGATTGGATGAGGGAGTTTGATGTGACATCTATAGCTGATTTGGAAGATTGATTGGCCTTCTTTCCTGCGGTTAGAAGTTTTAGTACGCGGTGTGGATGAGTCGACGGAGTGGTTCAGACTGGTTGATCTTTCGTATTTCAAAACTAGTTTCGCCGTGAGGGCTGCCTCGATGTATGCTATATTATATACACCCCGTAAATCAAACAACTTCAAATGAGATTGGGAAATTTTGTGAATGTCCATCAGGAACTTCCCAGAAAATCAGGCTTGACGACTAGAAGAACTTCAGAATAACACCAACAATCACACAACAAAGAATAGCTGGAAATAGAAAAAGAAGAAATATCAAACGGTATATATATATTCAAACGAATAGCTCGCATTATAAAAAGAATAATCTTCAAATTCCCTCGCTAATATTATGATATATTCCAAAAAGATGGCTAGTCTTCGCAGACAAACATCTCGACCGATCTTACCCCATCTTATCATATAATAAGAATATGTGCGTACCTTCTCTCTTAATAACGTCTCACCTCGCTTCAAATGCCACTATTTGCCCAAATAGACGGCTGGATGAAATCTATCGTCCGGTGCAAAAGCCTTCCACGGGTGATCCACCATTACTAGCATACCAACTCCTAATGGTCTGCTGCGTGGTATATATCATCACACCCGCCCCGAAAATGCCTAAAATAACGTCCCCGATCTTTGAAATCTTCGTCGTAGCGACAGCTTTGTAATGCAGCAACGGCTATTGCGGAATTTTGAGTTAGCAAAACCGATACCCAAGATACTCCGTAGCAGACTGAAAGTAGAGATAAAAAGGAAACTTACCGGGTACATGTAGACCAACGGAATACAAGCAAAAGACCCAATCAAGGCCACGAACTTGTCCAAATCATCGGCACCACCCCACGCGATAAGTGCAGTTCCGATGACCGTGAAGAATCTGAAGGTATTCTTCTCCCATTTAACCTTGTTGCTGTATTTTCCGGATTTCGAAAACAATCCATTCTCCATGATTCTGATCGCGGGGAACAATTGCAGCGGCGTGGACAATAAAATAGCCAATGAATACAAAAATTGTACCCTATGAAAATTAGCTATTGATCGTGATATAGCGGATGCAAAGAGAAGTACTCACCCGTTGACGAATTTATTATCTTGCGGGAGATTCAAAAGCACTACGGTTTTAGTTTTGCTTCCCCAGGCGGCATAGCCCAACGCTCCTGCACTGACGAAAACTGCCGTGATGAGAATCATAACCCCACCTAATACCTTCGGGAACTTCTCCGGCTTCTTCATAGACTCTTGGATAGGAATAATCAATCCGATACCCTCAAACGTAAATATCGCGGTTCCTATGAACAACGTCCAATCTTGTGGATTGAAATGGACAATGTCGGCCACACCTCGAGAGGCTATTTCGAACAAATCGTAGTAGTATAGATATATCAAACCCAGGAGAATAAATGCGTCGGCGACTAGTGCTGTACCACCAAGTTTGCTGATGTCTCGGATCATGGAGAATGGGAGGAACACGATCATTTGCATGAGGATAAGCCAGCGGACTTCGATTTTTGTTTTGCAATCGGATACAGCGACTAGACAGCGTTAGTTGAAATTATAGCAGGACGAGGCATAAGATAGAACTTACGTATGACAGCTTGAAGATTCTCCGACACAAAGACTGTAGACAGTTAGCGAGCAGTTCTTTGCATTGGCAGGTACCGAGACTATTATCGAACTCACCCATGTAGGCACTAGCGAAACCGATCTGAGAGACCACAATCGAGCTCAAGATTGCCAGACGCATGTATTTTCCGTATAGAATACCACCAATGTCACCGAAACTGGCATTGACCTTTAGTCTTGTTCGTACTAGCAATACGAAGCACCAGTACGAAACGGCGGCGACCGCGAGTAACAACAGGATGCAGAACAGCATACCACCGTTCTTGAATCTATTCAGTCATTAGCGTGAGTAGAGATATAAGGGTGAGAAATGTACTTACGCTTTCGGCAAGAAGAGAACTCCGGTTCCCACGAAACTCTTGAGAAGTAATAGAACAGCACTCTTGACACTTCCCTTCCCTTGCGCAATCTGACTCTTCGTCGGCACCCTTTTAAGTCTTCTGTCCCTTGGCAGCAAACTTGTACTCTCATCTGCTAGCAAACCGCCCTCTTCATCATCCGGAGTGAGAGCACCGGGATCATATTCTTCTTCTTCCAACTCTTCACCAGCAAAATGACCGTATATGCTCAGGAATTCGATGAAGTTCGATGTCAACATGGCAGGCTGAGCGGTTCCAATCCTACCATCCGGCCCAGGGCTAGCCGCGACGGTTCTCCGAATATAATTTCTCCTAAACCCACCGGGAACTTTGATGTTCGCGATGTCGGTAGCTTCATCTGGCGGGTCCGGCCGTGGCAATATGAAACTCTTGGATCTCAGTTTCCTGGCTTGATCGCGCTGCTGGGCGTCCCATTGGTATATCTGACGCGTGATGTCGCCGCCTTGTAACCGTAAGGACGAGAATTCTTCATCGGTGTTGCTGTCATCGTCTAATCCAGCTCCACCCAGCGTGCCTCCAGCCGGTCCCGAGCCAAAATCTTCATATACCGCCTGAGATACTAGATGGTCTCGTATAACTGCTGGATTTTCCAACCCTCGGTTATCCACGGATCCATAGACGCTGGCGGCGTGGGAGGATCCAGGGGGCGGTGAAGCGTTGATGCTGCGAGGTGGGGTTTCTGCGGCGATTCGCGAGGGAGTGCCAAAGCGCGGAGGGGTGCCGGCGCCAGGAGCGTTGAGAGCCTGTGAGAGATAACTCATCGGAGTGGTGTCGGCGCTTCGGGAGGGACCGCCACCCATTTGGACGATGTTGAGATTGCTGCCGCGGACGGGACTACCGAGGCGCTGGGTGGAGGTTATTCGAGCCACGCTGGAGGGAGTGTTTGGGATAGACGTCGAGTTGGTTGATTCACGACGTGCACGTCCTGTGGGAATGCTTCGCGACGGCGATGCCATGACTGCGATGGGTACGGACTGGGCCCGAGGGATGGGAGAGATTGAAAAGGAGGGTTCTTCGAGGCTCGTATGGAGTGGCGAGCGTCGGTGGATGAGATGTCACGAAATGCTACCGAGCGTCGGGAGTCATGAAAGAAACAATGCGGTCGAGATGGCCGGCGAAGGTTGGTGAAGGTGAAAGTGAAGGAGATGATATGACCAGCCAGGCCTGAAGGGGCAGGTCCACACTATCGCCGGCAGCCGAGTATCGATTTATGTCCGGCGGGTCGACGGAGAGAAACAGCGGCGATGGATACGGAGATACGTGGGAATTGAGGAGGTAGATGGTGGAAGAAAGAAGAAGAGAAGAGGCTGAGGCCGGAGAAAAGTGAGATCGCGGTGTGCAGTCACAGGACGAGGAGGACAAGACAAGAATAACAAGCACCAGCATCCGCCCAATGTCCGATGACCATTCGACCATTCGAGACCCTGCATTTGACCCCAAACAGCGGAGCCCGCCGTCACATTTCTTGGCTGACGAATGGCATCTATCACCTGATTAGTTTGGGTTTGTGGTATTTTGCATTCAACGCTGAACCTTCCGGAGCTCTTCAGGTCTTATTCTAGCACATTCGCCTTTGCAATCGAGTCGATGGTGGTAGCAGCCATTACACCGGTATTTCAATATCGAATTCGTCAGTTGAAGAACATTCACCAGGTCGGTCGTGGATGACCAATTGAAGGGTAGTCGGAACAAAGCTTCGCCCTCCAAGGCTCGAGAGTTCGGACAACACGGTGAGTTGGTACCTGTAGAAGAATCATCGAGAAGGATATTATTCTTACATATGAATAATCATCAAGAGTGTCCGGTACGAGTAGAATAGGGATAGTCAAGTCGTCTAGACTGTTGAGGTCTATCTGGAACGTCGACGTCTCGGACAGGTCGCTGCGCTGTGTAACAATCAACACCTGCTTGGCGCATTGTCGACGTTGCGTTGAACCTCAACAGCCTCCGTTTATTCTTCGACGGCCTCAAAAGAAACAAATCCACACTTCAAAGCTGTGATATCTCTAATACTCGCACGCGAGGGCCGCAGGGGGCGCTCGAATAGGGCTATTTTACGCGGTCGGTGCTTTCGCTGGTCAATTACCATGACCACATCCTCCGATGTCGACGACGGCTTCGATCACGCTGCCAATTGCTGGCCCAGCAGCTAATATTAGCCAGCAGCTCCTTTGCATGCATGTACGATGCATGTATCGAGAGCCTCGACGGAAAAACTTACTCAGCCGCACGACCGATGATATCAAGTTTCTCTAAACGGCGTTTGTTTGCTCCCGCAGATGCAGCACAGCTCGGATTCTGCCACCCTCGTGCATAATCGAATCCTGTAGCTGCAGAATCGACTATCAAAGCCTCGCCAGCGAAACTGCAGAAAGGTCGGCTCCTCCACCCGGAAGGCTGTCTCTCGCCAAATTTTCAATGAGGCCCGACGCTTTGATACCCTCTATCGAACAGTTAATCAAGTAAGCTATGAGTGACCCCGCATCCTGGAACTACTTCAATAAAACCCCAGACCTTCGTCTCGAATTCTTCGAAGTTATGAACTGAAACGCAATTGACCATGGAACGGCTATTTCTCGCTTTCTTGACACTCCAGATTTTAAGCGCAGTTGTACTCGCTCAGTCTTGCTACTACCCCAATGGTGCGCTTTCAACATTAGACGCCCCATGCTCTTCCAGCGAAGGAAGCTTCTGCTGCCCGCTAAACTGGGCCTGTCTCTCCAACGGCCTCTGTCTCCTCGAGCAAGCTGGAAACCAACTTTACGGACGGTACACCTGCTCTGACCCAACATGGGAGTCGTCAGGATGCACAAATCTCTGCACGCAAGGTATTCCACCTCAAAACATGAAATATTGATTTCGCAGCTAAGGATAAATTAAAGGTGGCACCGCGACTGGCAATGAGGCCATCATTCAATGCTCGAACGGCCAGTGGTGCTGTGATGGCGACCGGTCGTTCGATTGCTGTACAGAGGGTGATTCGGAGTTCTTTGACCTACCAGACGGAGTCCAAGTCGCTTTTATATCGGTTTTGCCATCTGCTGAATCTCCTCCAGAGACTCCTTCTCCGACACCCTCTCCAGAGCCCCCTCCACAGACACCGAACACGGCGCAGGATACCGTCTTGGAGACGCCCACCCCTTCGCCGTCACCTTCCCCTTCCCCTTCCCCCTCGCCTTCGCCTTCGCCATTACCACCATCGCCTTCTCCAAGTCCAAGTCCAAGTTCGAGTCCGAGTCCGAGTCCGAGTCCGAGTCCAACTTTATTACCCGAGCCCTCGTCTTCATCCTCGCCTCCACCTTCTTCTCCCTCTCCGTCACCAACAACCTCGTCCCCAACCCCCATGGCCACCGTCGCATCTCCTACCAATCCTGCATCCACTGTCTTCGTAACGATAGCCCCAGCAACCGCCACTGCATCTCCGCCAACGAATTCCCCTTCCAAGCTCCCTCTCATAATAGGTCTATCAGCCGGTATTCCCGTATTCCTACTCCTCCTGGCCATCCTCTTCTTCCTCCTTCGCCGACATCGCAAGAAGAAACATAATACAAATTCTGTCAACGCCGCGGCTACATACCCTCCAAACTTAAAATTCGGACCAGGATATCCAAATATCCAGCAAATTGGCGGTATAGCCTCAAATACCAACGACCAAAACAATTTCAACTTCCCCAACAATAACAATATCTATGGGGTGATTCCAAATGGTAACTCCCAAGGCGCACCGAAGTATGCAACCAGGAAACCCGTCAATTCTATGATGTCCGCGAGTTCGATGGATCGAAATTCCGTACAATCTAATGTTTCGACCTTACCGCCGTATAACAACAGCCCTAATTACTCTCCGAATATGGGTAACATTCCTGAATACCACCAGCGGAATAGTGATGCCATATATCAACAGTCTTGGCAGCAAACTGGGAATATACATGAAGTTGATGGGATTCATCGGGGCGGTTATGGAGGAGGAGGAGGAATGGGAAGTCAAGAACACACTGCTCCGACTTGGTCGCAATTCAATTATAATAGATAAGATGTTGCCTGTCTGAGACTTTATACACAGACTAATAATTATGAAAATAACGAAGATTAGGATATATAACATGATATTGTATTTACCGTTTAGAGCTTTGAATCAATTAAGACCATGATACTGTATGACGCAACTCTTATGGATAGATTACTCCTTTAAACCGCTCCAGCGTTTCCTCGAGCCCATCGTATCCCTCCACAGCGTCGACAAATATGGTCTTGCAAGATGGACTCGCCAGCCAATCAGAGCTGGTCTAAATGACACATAAACAACGCTTTTCCTGAGACAAATGCACCCAGCCACGCAACACAAGAACGATTCTGTTAGCTAATGTTCTTATCCAAGTGTAGTATAGTCCAACTTTTAGGCTCCGAGATGTCTACCATCTAGGCCTAATCGGTGGCCGAATGGTCGTTGCTATTGGCTCTGAGACATGAACCCAATTTTTTTTGCTGGCCCTATATCGGGCGGACAAACCCGAATTCTTTTTTCAGCAACGAATGAGTAATCTTTAATCAATCCCATCTTCTCTTTTTCACCTCAATTAAAATACTTACATCGTAGTTGTTACTTGTATTGATACCGCCTATCCCAGGAACCCTACAGATGGCGCAAGTTTCAATTGCAGCTGTTGGCCACGATCGGCTTCAAACACCCACCGAAATCGCATTAGTCAGTGCAGCAAATGTTGAAGCGAATTCTGACAATGAAGTGGACGCTGCCTCTATTTCTGCCAATGCGAATTCCGCATACCTTCCTAAAAGTCAAGCAATTATTGTCATAGGGGTTTTGAGCGGTGCCAATTTTCTAAGTAGCATGAGTACCGGCCTTTTGACCGTCGGGCTGCCCCAGATGGCTGTTGAGGTCAAAGTTCCTGATCATTTGTTGCTATGGTTAGTATCTTCAATTCACTCCTAATTTAATTACTTAAATGACAAAATAAATATTAACAATGAGAATTGACTACAGGCCGGCATCAGTGTACACGTAAGTTTTGTGCGAAATTTCATGCGAAGATTAAAATGTTTATAATTGACTATTTGACAGGTTGACTTGCGGCTCTTGTTTGCTGCTTGCGGGCTCAATCGCGGATGTCGTGGGAAACAGGAAGGTCAATTTGATAGGATGCTTTATGGTCTCCATTTTCCTATGCGCCCTCGGCCTTGCGAGAACTGGCATTCAATTGATTATGTTCCGAGCACTCCAAGGAATAGCTATATCCCTTTGCCTTCCAACAAGCGTCTCAATCGTGGCTAATAGTGTGCCAAGTGGAAAACGGCGAAATATTGGATTTTCGTGCCTTGGGCTCGCACAACCGTTAGGATTTTCTGTCGGTATGGTTGTGGAAGGTCTTATCATCGATAATGTCGGATGGCGGTTTGGGTTCTATCTCTGTGGTGGCTTGACGATGGCATTATTTTTGACGAGCGTCTATTGTTTACCAAAGGATGTTGAAAAGGCTGGATCGACCCTGATTAAACTGAAAACTGGGATTGACTGGGTGGGTGCTGCGATAGCTTCCTCGGCCCTGGCGCTCTTCTCATACGTCCTCGCGTGAGTCCCTAATCCCTATCCCCATAATTTGATTGTTAGTACTGATTTGTTATAATGCCACAGCGTTATGACCAACGATCTGGCCGATGTTAGACATCCGGGGAATATCACAATCTTAACCATCAGTGTTATCCTCGTGCCGGTGTTTATTTTCTGGGAGAGATATAAAGAAAATCGGCAAAGACCGGCCTTGATCCCAAACTCAATTTGGAAGAACAGAGTATTCACTTGCGTTTGCCTCATGGTCCTATTCTCATACGCCGTCGTCAATGCCATGGAGCTCTTCTGCAGTTTATTGTAAGTTCAATCCCCTTATATTTCATTTCTTCAAATATTCTATTGGCTGACCATTGAATAGCTTCCAAGAAGTTCAAGATTTATCCGCGCTGCAAACTTCAATCAGGATAGTACCAAGTTTAGTCGTAGGAATAATCGCACAGCTTCTCACGGGACTGCTAGTCCACAGAATCTCCGCCTTCACCCTTGTCCTAACCTCCCTAATCCTCTCCGCCGCCGCTCCACTATTAATGGCCCTCATCAACGTAAACTGGCCATACTGGTACAACGCCTTCTTCGCCCAACTACTATCCCCCATCAGCGCGGATATATTATTCACCATCGGACTCCTTGTCGTTTCCGATGGGTTTCCGACCCACATGCAAGCTCTCGCCGGGGCGGTGTTTAATACCGTCGCGCAGTTTGGTACTTCGATTGGAATCACGGTGATGGCTATTATCTCATCTTATGCGACGAAACATTCGAAGATTCCAGAAAAGTCTTCTCCGGCGGCTTTGATGGTTGGGTATCGCGCTAGCTTTTGGGCTGCGTTTATTTGGATGGGTGTGGCTTGTATCATTGGGGCTTTTGGGTTGAGGAGGATTGGGATAGTTGGGCTTAAGAGGGATTGATTGGAATCTTGGGAGCAGATATATATCTGCGCCCTTGGTCATGAAATATACCTCACGAGCGATACTCCGGGAATATTTATAGCTTTATTGTTCCTTCGGAGCGTAATATGAAATTCAGAGTATATTGAAGGACAAAAGTGATTACTTGTAAGTAGAGAATGGAGATACTATGAAAAGGCTACCTGTACTCATATGACCACAAAATCAAGACTAGAATAACTTATTATTCAACGAGAAATGACACTAAACAGAACATTGCCCAACATAACCAGAAAAAAAAAGAAAATATCAAAACAAAAGGATTGAAAATACAATCACGTCCCCAAAATTACAATATCTGTACAAACCTCGAAGACCGCCTCATCCAACCGTCTCAACGCCGACTGCCTTTTCTTCCGTGACTATCGTTGGAGTCTTGTTGTCGTCGCTGTTGTTCAACAAGCTGATGGGTGCGGCTGGCAATGTGCGCGGCGTTGATTGCGTTAGAGAACTCGAGCTGCTGTTGTTGGACAGCTGCGGTTTGAGCTCTTGCTCGGTCGGCGAAGTTATTTCGACTTGAGGTGTGGATGACAGGGAAGCCGGTGGAAGAAGTTCCGACGCTGCTGCGGCTGGTACTGGGGGAGGAGGCGCCATTCCCGCTGGCTCCTCTATTGCTACTGCTGGAAGTGACGGAGTAGGCAATGTTGCCGTGACTAGATCCTTGCGGTTTGTCAGCTGGGCGGGATCTGCTGCTGCTTGCTGGAGGCTGGGCTCCGTTTGGATGGGAGTTTGAAGATCTGTATCGGTCCCTGCTGTTTCCTGTGGGAGCTTGATTTCCCGAGGTTCTTGGTTCTCTATTGGAGGAACTACTGGGTTCTCCTTGGGCGAGGCTGGAGACTCTGTCAGGTGGGCTTCGAGACTCGGAAACGGACTTTCGAGTGATAGGAGTTTGTTGCTGGGTAAGGGTTCCAAGAGTTCTTCCGCTGTTTTCTGGATAGATTGAAGTCGGCTTTCTGACTTCTCTTGGTCTGGAATCCTTTGGCTCGTCATCGTGGATGCTTCTAAGATGAGCTCTGCGGCTCTCGCGCTCGCTTGCTCGGCTAGAGGATGTGCTTTCTGATTCTCGAGATTCTCCTGGATTGTAACGTTCTCGCTGTTCTCGAAGGTCGTCGTGGCGGTGACGCCGTTGCTCTCGTTCGCGGTCTTCGATGGCTCGCTCGACTCTTTCTTGTCTTTGCAAGTCGTTATTACGATCAGTTCCTGTGCGGGGATAATCTCAGAAAATTCTGTCATACTTGGATTGGATTCATTTGGCAGAGTGTCTGCACCTTGAACGGATGGTCTCTCATCTGACTCCGCGATTTTTGCTGGTACCGGTGGTGGAGCGGTCTAGACGATAACGGCTTAGTTATATAAGCATGACAGTTTGCCTTGGACTATTGGATACGTACCGCCTGTGATTCCGCTTGTTGGGCTTGTGTCGCTTCTTCTCTGGTAATCATCTCAGGGCTCTCACTACCAATGGATTCAATAACATCTTCGCCGTTAACTGGAGAAGCCATCTTGATCGCTGGCTTGTCTGGATTTGTAGATGAAGCAGCTTCCTCTTCCTCTTCCTCGTCATCATCACCTAAATAGTCCCCAAGGCCGAACAAAACATAGATCTTGCCTTGGACCAAAAGCTCTGGGACCTCGTAGGCTTCCCCGTCTTCACCAGAGGTTTTGACCAGAGCTGGAACAGCGTAAAACAGAGACGCGTTGTCCGCAGATGGTTTCTCAAGATGTTCAGGCACTGCTAAGAAGTCATCAGTTTGATCAACATTTCTGTGAAGTTGATATCGAGAGATTTGCGATCCGATGAGGATGCTGAATGCAAAAGCCCTGTCCACAATGTCAACAATCATGCGACCGAAGTTCTCGCCATCGGTTGTTTCTGGATCACAGAATGGCGCCAGGACTCTAAGTATCTCCTTTTCAGCTCCGTCGATAACTGTGCGGAATGTTTGGGCTATGTCACTGATGGCTGGTGAAGTTTCGACATATTTTGTAAGCTCGTCGACATTTTCAGCCCAATATGCGAGTCGTTTATATGTATCGGCTCGCCATTGGAGAGCATGCTTGGGACCTTGCTCTCCCTCACCTACGGTGATTGTTAGCACTGTTCATTATCTCCGGTCGTTATCAGAAGGGACTTACTAAGAGAGATTATTTCGTAAACTTTTTGCAAAGCCTTGAGTTCGGCGTCGTCGAGTCCGGGCATTGCAATGCCCATGACCTTCTTATGCAGGATGTCATGGATAACTCCTTGCATCATATAATTCAGCAAGCTCTTCTTTTCGGACTCTTCCACAACTTCCATTAACCCCAATGGCAAGTTCTCCGCGTCCTTGGTGTCTTCTTCACTGCACATTATTCCCTTGACTCCGTCTAAGAAAGGTTTGTGCTGGAGCAAGACCTGAATATGCGGATCGTGGATATTCATCCTTGCCAGGCGCGAGAAAACGGTATCCCGAATCCGTCTCTCCAATGCTTCAAAGTCGTTGGAAATAGTACTACTCGAAGGCGCGAGCCGTCTGCTCCCAGAGCTCTTCATATGTCCCGCTTGGAATTCCTTCAACAAGGCAACCTTGTCTCCAACGTCCTTTTCCAGCATTTTAACCCTATTCGCAAGATTCTTGTTCTCCGTTTTCAAGCCATTGCGCTCTTCAAGCACGCTTTGGTAGTTATTTTCGAGATTAAGCATTTCATCGTCCCAGTGGAGACAAGCCTTACGGATTCCTTCGTTAAGTTTCGCGCTTAAGGTATCCTGGAACTGTGACATCAAACGGGACCGAATGAATTCAGGTTGATCATGGTGACTGGAGTAGCCGAAAGAGTGCATATCCATGAATTGGCCACTATTTATCCGTCAGTACTTTCCGCGAAGTTTCAAAAACTCCGTTTTCGCGATTTTTGTAACTTACTGTGCTCTTGGATCGACTGTGGTGCGGAGTCGGTAGCCTTGTCGCGGTTCTTCTCTGCTGGTATACTCCTGAATATGTGACATGCCGTAGCTCTGGTAAGTTTTGCTATGTTAGGGGTTTGATTGAGATGGATTGAAGACGGCGTTTGAATACCTTGTCTCGGTTCTTCCTCTCTTTTCTACCGTTCGGCGTTGGCGAGGTTGAACCGTCGCTCATGTTATCCTTTTTAGAACCCGAGCTGAAGAAGCTGCGAAACCCAGACATTTTGGAATATGGTATGTATGTAGATTATGACAATGCTAAGGCGAGGGGGTAGATAAGGGTTGACGTGGTAGGAATAAATATAATCCTGTAAGAGATCAAGAGATCCCAAATTCCACTGATGTGATAACTGCAAAATGTGCAAGATAATAAGAGGGTGCAATTTTTTAAAGTTGAATTTCACTGTTAATATGGGAAACCATATAATTGCGTGGAAAAATAGGGATGTTGAGATCTCGAGAAAGCCTGGGGATCCTGTGAGATTCCATGCTAATCAAGCTATTAAAGAGAGTTCCAACCAGCAGAACCAGTCGAACTATGAGATCGTTCTCGGCCAAGGCAATAGGAATCCCGAGCTCCAAGTCACAGTTTTTTTTTTTGGAACATAATGGTACCTTGATACTCCAGCCTCGTTTCTGGTCCCGCTAATCGAAGCTCCAGCTGCCTGACAAGCTCTCCATATCCACTTCATAACTAGTAGCCCACGCATCCTTCACTGTTCTGCATGATAATGCCAAGAGTGGTAGTTGTAAAAAGTAGTTTCGGGCTCTCGAGGATCGGAAAATAATCGAGCCCCCCAGGCTGCATTGATCATCTCGTTACCCCGCTCAGCAAAAGCAAAAGAGCATCGCTGTCCTCAGTCTTCAGCCGTGGGGTCCAAGCCAATGGAGCCCTGGTCGGCGGTTCAAAGGCACGAGGCTGATCCCGCCAAAATGCAAATGTGTTGCACTGCACGCTTTGTGGGTTCTTCGCCAAGCCAAAATCCGTCTGCGGCAAGTTTAGACGAAGGATTGAAGCGGCAAGGGTCGGACGAGGCTCCAACGATGTTAACATCCCCAGGCGCTATTGCATTGCTTGCCTGGGATTAGACCGATAGCACCAACTTAGGGTCGTTACCTTAAGGTTTACCGATGCATTTGCATGGATGATTCGGAATTCCAAATCGACCATGTTATAGTAGGAGGACGGGGTGTTTTCATGAGTCGAAACTTGGACGCCTCGTTTGGGGTTTGCATCGGGAAGAATGGATGCGCTATCATTCAGGTGAAGCCTGATATGTCGCCGAAAGATGAGTGGATATCGAGCTATCTTCTCAGGTGAGTTCCAAGGCTGCAATTCTACCTGAAGGATCCTAGAAAGTAGTGGTAATATCAGGCTCGATGCCAAGGACTAAACTTTGGTCGCTTGGTGTGTCTAACTTGATTGGGTCGATTATCAAAACCAGCAAGCACGATTCTCGTTCATATAGATTGCAATTTATCTTCTTGTTAGATCTATGTACAAGCTGTGGGGTTGATTTTATCTTACATACCTTCTTTCAACTTTCCAAAGTTCTTTAGTTACTAGTTCGAAGTTTTTGTTTCTTGGAGACTTTGTGGAAACAATTTCAGTCCTCAGTGGAGTATCTTCTTCGAGATGGCTTCGGAAAGCGTCTTGCAGGAGCATCGTATCGTTGTCGGTCTAGACTACGGAACGACATTTAGCGGTATGTATACAGTGCCTATACAATGATCGTTCTTTTGCACTAATTTACATTGTAGGTACGGCATATGGCGATACCTCTCAAAAGAACATTGACAATATCAAAGTCATCCGAAGATGGCCTGGAAAGGAGCGACGAGATGAAGTGAAATGCCCTAGTGATATCGCCTATAGCGCTGGTACCTACCGCTGGGGTTATCTCATTCCTCCCGGCCAACCACGCCTGGCTTGGGCCAAACTCGACCTCGACGAAGATAACTTCTACGAAAACCAAGAAAACACGGAAGACTACGTCGACGTTGATGACCCATTCGCTGAAACGCCAGCACCCACCGACGATGAGTTTCCAATGGCGGAGGGCATGCGGCACAATCCTCTCAATAAAAGTCCGGTTGATGTTGTCGCTGATTATCTTACCGCTCTCTACGACGTTATCATGTCGAACTTGAGAAGAGCGCAGGGTGAGAACTTCATCAATAAGACCGCCATTGATTGGGTTATGACAGTTCCTGCGGTTTGGTCCGAGAAAGCACAAGCATTGACGAAGGAAGCTGCCTCTCGTGCTGGTATCGGTCAAAGAGAAAAGGATCGATTATTCCTTCTCAGTGAGCCAGAAGCTGCCGCTGTATATGCTATCTCTGAGCTATACCAGAGAGATATCACCAGAAGGAACGACCCAAACACCCTCAAAGTCGGAGATACGTTCGTGCTCTGTGATGCCGGTGGCGGTACTGTCGATTTGATTTCTTACAAAGTGCATCAACTGCAACCTTCACTCGGTCTTTCTGAGGTTGCTGTCGGATCCGGTGCTAAATGCGGCTCGACATTTGTTGACCGTAATCTACTCAAGCTAGTGAGAAAAAAGATTGGAGACGAGAGATTCAAGATCCTATGCGAGAAACAAGATGGAATGGTATTGAACAAGATGATCTCTGAATTCGAGGGTGTTAAGAGATCGTTTGGCTCTTCGTACGCTCCCGGATCTGTCAGTTATCTACCTATGCACGGCTTCGCCAATGATTTGGCGGCGGGAATCATCGAAGGTCAATTCGAGTTAACCTTGTGAGTAAAGACCCGGCTTCTATAATCACAGCACCGGATCGCTAACCTTTGATATAGCGACGACTTGAAAGAGTGTTTTGATCCTATTGTTCAACAAATTATCGATCTTATTCAAGGACAGGTCGACGCGATTTGCGATTCGGGATCTACGCCCAAGGTATATCAGAACAATCCCACAGAAGTTTCCATGTTTCTCTAACTTTTGAAATAGTATGTTTTCTTGGTTGGTGGTTTTGGAGAATCCGATTATCTTCTACACAAACTTTCCGGACACAGCTGGGGCAAATCCGGACAGATAGAAATTATTAATCCCGACGACGCGTATGTAGACCTCATGAACACTTCAGGTTACACTTGCTAACTTATGTCACAGTTGGTCCGCTGTTAGCAGAGGAGCCGTTCTTCGAGGGTTGGAAGGCAGTCTTGTAACGAATAGAAGATGCCGAAGGAACTACGGTACACGGATAAACACCGTCTTCGATCCAGCAATCCACCACGACGAAGATGCATTCTACTCCACGGACACTGGCATGAAGATGGCTAGGAATCAAGTATCTTGGATTGTTGAGAAGGGCGCCGACACAGACTCCAATACAAGATTTAAACTAAAATGCGGCACAACTTTCCAAAAGGGCGAGAAGCTACGTCGGGGGGCAACTCTTGTTGCGTCTGATCTTGATGTCGCACCATACAGCTATCGGGACAGAAGTATGTTCAAAATTTCTATCAAACAAAAGACAATCACGCTAACTATGATCCTTTAGGCGTGCATGATCTCTGCTTCTTGATGGCAGATCTCAGCATGGTTCCGGAGAAAGAGTTTGACGAAGTCAACATCAATGGCCAAGCGTGTCTCTCCGCGGAGTTTACCATTGAGATGGCCTTTGAATCCGCGGAAATAAAGTTCCAGCTGTATTTCAAAGATAATTGTTACGGACAAGTCAAGACGACTTTCCATTAATTTCTCAATTTAATAATCTACATGTAGCTAAATAATTTCCTTTCGTCTTCTCGATGCACGCTTTTGTTATTACACTTATGTCTGCGCGTTGGTCTCCCGGATTATCCAATAGTATACACATGATTTTTCGACATGAATTTCGCATACTTGTGCCCTCTTAGCGGTTTTCCGTATTGTCTACTTGTTCGATGTATCATAATAGCGATTGACTCATGAATGTGGCTTGCAAGATTAGATTCTTGTCGGACGAGATTCGAAGAGACGCCGAAGGAATAAGACTGTCTTCACCATACGTGGTTGTACAGTTTCACATGCTTGCGTAGCGAATCAAAGGAAAAACCTGCACGCTAAACTGGTGCGTTAAATCGATTAGATCTGCAGGTCGAACACTGGGGAATGATTAACCATTGTTTCCTGCCTGATAATCATGATTATCAGGCAGGAAAGAGGAGCAAGTGGAGAAGAATACCACCCGTGTTGACGTGTGCCTTGCAAAATCCCGTTATCAAATGAAATAGAAAATAACGGCAAGAAGGGATCCGATTGCCATACAATTATTCATGCAAGTCAATCGATATCGGGGCCTATTATCATGCGACACCTGACGTGGTATCGGCTTGCTTCGGGCTCAATGGGGCCTCTTTAGGAGCCCCCTAGGTCGAAGAACGAACCAACGCGTTTCAACGCCGACTTGAAAAAAGTACACTTTCTGATCCCTCGAAAACTAGCCCCGGGATTTCGGAATTGTCGCAGGTGCTAAGACAGAGTCTTGGGAGATCGAGGCTCAAGACTCATCAGCCTCCCCCGCTTCAGTTTCGCTAACGTTATCGAGCGAACGGTTCAGAGTTGCCTGCAGGCTGGGGCTCCTATTTTAGCGATTAGTAGCAGCCTCGTCGGGACGTAAAATGGAGAGATCCTCCACAACGCGAAAGGTTCCACCAGGCAAGTTTAGCCGGGGCGCCTGTGCAAGGGTCTACAAGGTCCGCCTCAAGTTCAATGGCATCCCTGCTCGATAATGCACTATCAGTGTGCCGTCGCTGCATCGTTGGATTTGCGAGACTGAACCTAAATTCAAATCTTGCCATATGCTTCAATTTGTCATTGGCTCAAGAAGGCGACAACTTTTCATACAGATGGATTGCAGCCTCAAGTTTCATAGCGCTCTGCTGGCAAGGTTGTCAAGCCTAGGCGCCGGTTGATTGGAACATCATTCCACAAATATAGTAAGTTGCTACCTGCGAATTGTAGGATCTGATATCTAAGTCCCCGATTGTGCTCCCTATATCCCACAGAGCTTTAGTAGACCAGCTTGGCAAGGGATTCCTTCGGGCTTGCACCGTGGTTCGCCAGCAATCAGAGCAGGTACCTATCACTACCGCATTCCAGGAGCTAAAAGTCTGTTATAACCATCCAAATAACTAGCATCTGTACCCATTTGCGGGTCAAACTTTTCATTTCCTTTTCGTTCTTTTTTTGTTGACACAAACTTTCAGACTTCACCCATTGCCCAGCATGTCGAAGTCTTTCCGCGCAAGTCTAGTCCGCACAGCTTCAATATCATCGGCGGCAACCAGCGAATGGGGGGGTTCACAAGCGACTCTAGCGGCTGGAGCTACTCGACAAAATAAAACAGCATCCGGCCATGTTTACATCCGCTTCATCACCCCAGAAGGCGCTCTCGTTCCCAAGATATCAAGCGTCCCTGTATTCCAAGATCCCATCCCTTTGTCGACTACAATTCACGACCTCAAAGAATTAGTCAAAGTGAAGGTCTTCCTGAAGAAATCGAACGATCCCTATGTGGTTGACTTACATCTTGCAAACCACCCTATCCTATCGGACGATACATTGACACTATACGATTACGATGTCATCGGAACGGAGAAAACTCCGTTAAATTTATTTGTTGTTCTCAGATATAATGGAACAATCGGTATCGCTACCAAGCATTTCGGAGACGACCTCAGATCTACCAGCAACTCTAATGCCTGGCATCCTATCGAGGGCGTGTCCAGAGCTGGCATCTCAACTTTCTGCGCTTCCTTGGAAATGCTGAAGCGAAAGGTTACAGACGGGAGCACGCAACGAAGATACTTGACTGCGCTATGGCAGACTACTCATTTCTTACCTGCCGTATATGCTATGGCTAGTTTGTTCGACAGCAGGACATTAGTTTCTGAAGAAAAAGCCGCCCTCGCACAAACGTTCCAAGCCCTCTGTGTCAAATGCGTGCCACATTGGGCAACCGGTGGAAAAGATGAGAACGCCTTGGAAGGGTCTCGGCAGCTCCTCGGCTGGCTGCTCGATCAAGTTATTGCTTTCAAGAGAGGTGGGTCTGGTAAAGAAGACTGGACAAGCAAAGTCATTATAAAGCAAGCGTCCACTGGTGGAAAGAAGGAAGGCGAGCCTGTAACAACAGATAACAATATCGTTAATATTGGGCTACAAAGCGGGGAAACCTTGAAGGTTACGGTCGAGTTTTTAGATAAATCCGCCCAAAGCTACCCAGATCCCAGACAGTTGGTACTGGCTTTTAGGGACAAGTATACCTTTGATGGTAATTCTTATCTCGTTATGCCAAAAGATTCTGGAAATCTCCTGGATCACCGCATTCTTCATCACCCAACCCAAGAAGGTTTCTACGAGCAAATCATTAATACGACAAATCTTCCGTCTCTGGGAACAGTTGCACCGTTGTCGCTCGCGAGCTCCAGACCACCAGTCCTCACTCTCAACAATGAAGGGTTGGTGTCTATCTTCGAGTTTGGCGGCGAGTGTGCTGCGGAGTGGGCGAGACTCTGGAACCCAGTAACTGGTGTGCAACTCATCCAATCCAACGACCAGGGACAAGGTCTCGCAAAGACACTTAAAACGGTTGTTCAAGCTCGCAAGCTTAGCGGTGCGTGGCCACTCGATGGATGGGATGTCGGCTGTCTTAACGCTAGCACAGTCGATACTCGTAAGCCCAAGGAAGCCGTCATCATTTGTGTCGATTGCAGTTCTAGTATGTTGGATCCTGCATTCAAGGATGAAGACCAAAACTTGAAAGCGAACGAGAAGATTTCCCGAATGACCGCTGCAAAACTATTGTTCAAACATTACGCTTCTACGGCGACAAATTACAAGCTTCCGGTATGGTTCGGGGTCATGAAATTCAATGTTACCTACAGCACCATGCAGACGCCTACTCCATTACTTCAAGAGGTCGAACCAGAAATCGAAAAATTGTACGCCACTGGTATGACCGCAATGTGGGACTGTATTTACGATGCCGCGGAGCAATTGATCGAATTCAAGGAGGACAATCCAGACACCAAGCTTCGTGTCATCGTTCTCACCGATGGTATCGATAATCGCTCAAAGCAGACTGACAAGACAACATATTCCTACCTTTGGGATAACGGGATTGTTTTGGATGCTATTGTAATTGGTTCAGATTACCATAAGTCGCTATTCAAGATTTGCAGAGCCACTGGCGGATATGCCATGAAACCAACCGCTACTACAGAAATCATCCAATTAGCGGAAATGGAAACCATGATCGATCAAACTCTTCGACCGCCAATCATCAGGGATGCCTACCTTCCATTCTTCGATACTCTCCAGCCACTTGATCCATTCACTGTCAACGCTTTCTCGGTTCCAGAGGCGAGAGACCACCCGCATCAAAACGACGAGTTCATGAACCTCGCGAATGCTCATAAAGCATTTGGAAAGAATAAGCAGCTTGTTGTTGATAAAGGTACCGTCCGTGCAGCTGGAGACGTAGTTAAGAATCGCCGAATGCTTCTCGAAATCAAAGATATGGCTGAGAACCCACATCCGGATATGGACATCTATGTTAGCGAGAGCAACATGTCTTTCTGGAAAGTTGTTATTCAAGGACCCGATGGGTCCAATTATTCTAGCGGAACTTTTGTCATGTTCTTAGATATGACGGATGATTTCCCGAGGAAGGCACCGCACGCAAGATTTATCACGCCAATCATTCACCCGAATGTCAACAAGGTAAATAAAGCAATCTGCACAACCTCAACTCTCGGATTATTATAGCTAATCGTTTTGTAGCACGGGCGTGTTTGTCATGCGATTTTAGAGCAGGATTGGAAAGCTGAAACGAAAGTTCGAGATATCTTATGCTGCATCTATGGTCTTCTCATGGCGCCAGAGGTAATTAGACAATGCGAGACTCTTCAGAACTTTCTACAAAGACTAACATAGTCCTTTCTAGCAAAATGAGCCGGTAGATGCAATCGCTACACTAAAATACTGGACACAAGATGAGAATCTCTACAGCGAAGAAATATCTCAGCATGTAAGTCGCCCATTGCCTAACGCCACAAGTCGCAATACTAATTGAGCAATTAGATCAAAAAATTCGCCAGCGCGAATAGGAAAGACTGGGCTCACCGTATCGTCCCAGATCTCGACGCCATTCCAGATGCTAAGCCAACAAAGAGTATGTTTTGATAACACGCCTTCCAACGAAACCCTTAACTTCTTAACTAACACGAGGATAGCTACGACCGTCACACCAGTTCGGCGCGTCACTGTCGCTGAAACGCTTGAAACTAGTAGTCCAATAGTTGCTCGCGGTAACAAATACGATCCAACCTCCCTTCGCTCGGCAAGGTTCCCGATCAAGCCCATCCCAACGCCAGAGGTGATAACGCAGGCCATTCAAACTCCGGCTACAGCTCCAGTATCCGCCCCAGCCGTACGAAACCAACTAGCCACAAAGGTCCCACCGAAGTTAGAGCTTGGAGCACCGGCTTCATCCAGCACTGCCGCATCCCCGCCACCACCTGCGTCTCCGGCTCTATCCGCTACTAGCTCAAACTTGACGACAGAGACGATTTCGAGCTCAACAGCCGCGGTTGTTCCAAGAGTAAACAGATTTGCATCAGTCAAGTCGGCCGCATCGACCACTTCAAGCACTTCTGGCTCGCAACGATCTGTGTCGATGCCATTGAGTGCCGCGGGACTGTTCGCCACTTTACCAGTGACCCAGAATCGTCCCACGGCAGGAGCTCCAGCCGCCGAAGCCGCACCTGCCGCTGAATCCTCTGCCGCGGCTAGCAATAGTTTTGTTGTCCATGGCACGCAGCCGGCTTCATCCTATCGACCAAGTGTACATGCAAGGGCTGCATCGATCAGCTCTAATAACAGCAACAGGTCTTCCTTGTCATTCAAGTTAAGGAAGGTGTTTTCGAAGTCTAATCAATGAACGACTGCTATCTAATTCGATTTTTGTAATTTTCATTTCCGCAAATAGCGTGGTTATCGCGATCGATTTAGTTTTTAATTGTTTTATTATTCCAATAATTTCTGAAATTTCTTTTCTTGTCGTGCTGCCAAATGTATCTATCCGTCAGAACAGAGTTATAGCTTATGAATACACAATCCGATCAACGTAAACGCTCAAAAGCTCAAAATGCGTAGTTAAGTAGATTTTGTCTTAATATCGTTGTCCTAGATGGCCTTTGAATCTGCCTGGGGGCACGGAACTGGTTTCAAGATGCGTCTCGGAATGCGGTGACGCTTCTCCGAAAGGCCAGTACCTGTCGGGATCGAAGGCTATACCTCAAGCACTTAGATATTCGGATTCTAGAAGAGTTAGAACTAAGGGAAGCGGTACTCACGGATCCATCGTTTCTTCTGAAGCGGAAGCACCTCTGACTTGATCGCACTGGACTTTGTAGGATAACTCGTCACTTTGTGATCTGGAGCTTTCCTATGGCTACCATTGATCGCATTGCCATTTTTTCTCAGATTACCATCAAGTTCCTTGGCGCTATGAATACCCTTTGAATGCGGGCCATTCTGGTTCTCCTTTTTGTTCTCCTTGCATCCGAGACTCTTACAACAGTTGCAACGGCAAGGCTCAATCGCGTTATTCTCCAAATATTCACGACAAATTCTATAAGATTCGTCATCCCAAATTTGTTTCCCCTTCGCATCAAAGCTTTCGTACTGTCGCATGTATCTCATCAAAACGCAAAAGTCGCAGGAACAAGTGATCCAAGCCATTTGGTCTTCCTTGAACAGGAAAGCGTGATGCATGAGAATCTTCTGTAATTCGTAATGTTCTTTGCGATTCGCGGTGTCTCGTTCCATTGCCGCCATATATTTTTCAAGTCGACTTCTACCAGCTTCGGCTTGTGCCTGACCGATCCGATTCCATTGGTCCTGTTGCTCAGGGGTGGCAGCACCAAATGGGAATGGGGGAGCTGGTGGAGGAAACCGTGGATATTGGCTTGGATATGGTTGAGCTGATGGTTGAGCAGACTCGAATATGGGGGTGCTTCCAGAGCCTAGGTCTGAGGCTAGAGGTTGAGGACGTATTTGCATCTTTGTGGATATTAAAGGAGACAGATGACCTGATATGAGCTTTCAAGTGAGCGAGAGTCAATGAGATAGATGCGGATGTAGATTGGAGTAGAGAGCGGATGGAAAGAGTCGAATATTGTGAAGGAGGTTTGGTAGTAGAGGGAGAGAGTGATCTTAGACTCAGGCACTGTTGCGAAAATATGTGTTGTGCGCCAAAAATCCAACGCTGTCCAGTCGTTGAAGCAGTCTCGGAACCAGACTGTGCGGCGGAGCAGCACACTGATTATTCATGTCGAATTACCTTCTTCCTGGCTCCGACCTTTTATTTTAATTATAATAAAGAACTATTATAGCTAGTGCATTCACCTACAAAGACTCCTGCTTAACGCTGCGCGAGAAATTTATTCTAACTAAATTTAGTATTCAATCTAGCCCCCAAAAAAGCATAAAAGCACGAGCATCAAGTGCTTCATATAGTTTTAAAATGTTAGTCTACGAAACAAGAATGAGCTGACTTTTATCTGCAATCATGCTGTAGGCGTTTGCATATTCCCCTGACTGAACAATGAAATCACGGTTATAGTAGATCTTAAGTTTGAGGATCTAGAATAGAACAAACCTAACCCGCGTACGTATTCACCTATCACTCCGTCTCATAATTAAATACGCTACCTAGGACATATATATAACTGATCTCGAGGCTACTCGGAGTGAAATACGAAGGGGACTTTGCCTTCGCGGGACCACTGGTAGCCAATAACCTAAGGATGCGCGGTACTATAGTAAAGCACCATATCGCTCAAAGGACTCGTTCTAGACATTGCTGATAGGATATTGTCATATAGTATTCCAATAATGAAAAGTTGGCTTTTATAATAACAGGACTATAAGTGTAAAGATATCCATCCATTGAATTTTGCCCCGCAAGACTACTCTGAACTCGGATACATCCTTAAATTTCAGTAAAAATAAAGGGAAATGCAAGGTATTAAAGAGATATAAAGAAACCGGTTATTAATCACAAAAGTTTGAGCATGTTGGTTTGAAAAGGGAAAGAATATCAAATTACGATGGTAATTCGACTAACAACCGCTGCGAATGTGGGTTTACTCCTCCCTCTAATTCACTAACTTCGGCGGGTTTGCGAGAATCGTAATATTTCTCTTTGCCTGCGCCAACAGCAATGTTGCTATTCGGATCGGTTTGGTAGTCTGAGAAACCCCCTTTCGGTTGAGAATTTCTCTTCCTCCGTAAAAAGAACAATACGACTCCGATTATAAGACCGATGACAGCGACTCCTCCCACCGCGATTCCGACAATAGCGCCTGTCGATATGCCGCTACTGCTACTGCTTGAAGATGACGCGCTTGAGCTTGTCGTTGATGTAGTGACCGGAGATGTGGTAGACGAGGGCGTAGAAGATGTGGTTGCAGCGGTAGCCTGCGGTGCGGTAGCTAAAGACCAATGCTGTCCCGAATAATCCGCGTCCCCGAGAAACGCCTGTAGGGTATCCGAATACACATCCAAATGCATATTAAAGCCCGTGAAGTTATTGCTTAATCTGTACCCGCCGCCTGCAGCCCATAGATCGAATCGCCAAAGTTGACCGACGGCCTGGTTGGTTGTTGTCATGTAAACTTTGGTGCTATTGACGCCATTGTCGTTCACGACGTCGAGTGATTGCGAGGATCCGAGAGAGACGATATGAAGACGATAGAAAGGAGACACATCGGCCGCTGTAAGAAACCATGCTTGAGAATCGAGTCCAGTAACAACGACATCGGATATAGAAAGAGAGGACAAGTCTGCTGATAAGGTCAGAGCTCTGGCTGGTCCCGTGAATGCATTGGTAAATATATAATTTCTGGAGATATCTATCGTCGACATTTTCAATTAGGGTATGATCTTCTTCTCATGGATCGGGTAACGTCGCATGGGGGGAAAGTGCGAAGAGGGAAACGAAATCGGAAGAGACTGGTTGAATTGATAAAGCGCCACTCGAAAGGTGTTTGTTGCTTCTGGACCTGTTGTTTTTGGTTCAGCTGAAATACAGGGCTGAAAGTGACCAGGCAGAATTTGAGAAATGCCAAGGGCTAGCCCCGCTGTCCTAACATCCCTAAGTGGATTCGAGATTGGAACGAACCCCGATAATACACGGACGTGCGGGCATGTAAGATGAAATCACTTCGTCCCACAGCGAATCGTGAGCGTTTGTTTGTCGTACAAGCGGTGTTCGGTGAGATCTTTCGCAGGGGTGCCCGGACTATCCCCAGCTGAGTTATTAGAATCTGGAACGGTTTCCTCAGATTTGCGACTTAAGCTTTTTCATAGCGAGCTAAGTAGCGAATGGAAGTCGGGAATCCCGAGACTAGACTCAAGAAGGAAGAATGACATCCCAATTCTGGAAAGGCTCCTTTTTATACGAGCGGCGTCGGTCCAGCTTCCCAACTTTGAAGCCAGCACCTTCATCTAACTAGCTTAGGAGCAAGGCCTTGTCTTGTCACAAATGTGTATCCTTGGACTTATTGATGGATATATTTGATTTTCACGGCGTGACAACTTACTTCATTCGTAAAGACCAAAATATCTGTTTTAAAAGTTCATAGTTGTGGGGCATCCCGGTCTACCTTAACCGACCTCTAGTAGGACCCTGGAATCAAAAGCCTTGTGAGGCACTTGCGCCAGCAGACATGAGCTAAAATTTAGGTTCCGGATATACAGGCAAAAAAAAAAAAAAAAAGAATCGACTGTCACATATACAGGGCCTATGCTATTAACATGGATATCCAAACATAGCCTCTTTAATCGCATATCTACTAAGAAATCTCGTTATGCATGCTTCTAGGCTCCTAAAATGCGTCAAGCCCTGCAGCCGGGTTCAAATTGAAGTTACCTGTGAGCAGTGACCACTGCAGTACATCAAAATTAGGGGTGCGAGAGGTGAGCTCGTCGCTCCCTTGTAACTAGTCTAAACATGCTGCGCTTGGTATCACATCATCACTTAGCCCACGGGTCTTTGACAATTCTAGCGCCTAGGGGGAGACTTGGACCAGGGGCATCGTCCGATAAGTGTCGCGAAACCGAATGGAATGAGGCGCAACACAAGACTCGCTTGAAGCCTAGATCTCGTCTCCAACACAAAAACCCGTTCGATTGTGCCGCATTGCAGCTTCCCTGACGCAAGGGGGATGTAGCCTCGCAGGTATCGCGAGATTCTGCGGACATCTTCGCCGATTATTTTAGAGCAAAACCGGCTCGGTAATTGGCTGGCTATATGTCCCGTGGGGGGATAAAATTGGCCAGCTGGCATGCATTCGTTATTCGGTTCCAGGCCCATGAAGTGCAATATATATAATTCTCGGCATATGCCGGCATGCACCGTCAGAAACGGTTTAACAAGATATATATATAATATATATCTCTCTATAAACCCTAGCTCTACCATGATAAGTTAGCATTTAGAGCTGTATGTGCTTCTAGTTGATATCTTGACCACGATTATAAACCGATATCCCATCATTCTCCTGCGGAACACCCTCCTACTAAGTCCTATATCATTGCTATCCCTCTTACTCAATTAGAATCTAATAATTTGCAATCCAATGCCTCGCTGCTACAAAGACCGCGCCGAAGTCCTCGTCGGCCGTGTGCGTCGGACAATGACCGAAATGACACAACTTCTCGTCGTCACGAAGAACCAACGACATATCAACTTCCTCGTAACCGAACACTTCAAGATGCGCGCGACTGTAAAATCAATCATAAGGCAGAAGCACATACACGACCACGTCAGGTTTTTCGTCCCAAGACCCGGGAGATATTGGATCGTGGTCGAACGCCGCGACAGACCCGCAAAGGTGGCATTATCCCTGCTGCTGGTCAAAAACCAAGTCTGAAGCCCCAGTGATGGCCGTCAATAGCGTGCCTTCCAATTAGAAAAGGCACCTGTGCTCGCGATGATGCACGCATGCTACTACGCCTACTTCGCCGTCAGCGCCGAAACAGGCGAAACCAATCCATTTGTATGGAAAAGATTCTCAATGCTTCGCTTGAGATCTCGCTTCTCGTACGCTTCCCCCTTAGGACGCTAAATCTCGATAAGATTGAGATGTCGATAATCCCAGCGACAGTTCGGCTGATCCGCTGCCCTTGCACACGGCTTTGGCCTGCAACATTTCCAACACGCCCCTCGTTACCAATCATATCCTTCCAACCACAAACGCGGACATTTCCGTCTACAGATGATACCAACTTTCTTGACCTCTCATGCATTTCCCCTGAATGCCAATTCACTTAGCACAGACTCCTGTATCGCGGCTATACTCACATGAGCATGTACTAGTCTTCTCGTATGAAAATGATAATATTCGTTCCTATGAACAACTAATCCTACCAAACGCCAAAGAAACCCATTGCGTCCAAGATGAAGCCTAAAGCGCCATAGTCACAGTCATAGAATTGCTATGCACCAGCAACACCGGCGGTAACTCTTCACATAGAACATCCAACCCTGAAATATACTCCACGCTCGCCTCCTCACTCTTATAAGTCCCAGCGAGCGGACTAGGCAATGTACTAAATAGTACCGCAGTATCTTTACTGTATTTCCTCATCAGCTCGTTTAAAATTACGTATTGTGCTAGACTCGGTAGGTCGTTGAAGCTCAATGGAACATCTTGACCGCCGGGATATCCGCTGGCGCGTCTGCTAGGTGGTTCTTGGTCTGCAAACATAATGCTAGGTCCGCTGTCTTCGTGTTCCGCGACTTGTGCGTGCGGTATCTTTTTTGAAGTGAATGCGGATGTCGATTGCCTGTGTGTGAGTTCTGGGCGTTTGTGAGGAGGGATAGCCGAAGCGGGTGTCAGTAGCGCTGGGTTAGGACTTGTAGATGACGACGCGGCGCCGTTGTCTATGTTCGATGAGCCTCCGGTTGTATCAATCTCAAGGCGAGAGGGGTTTAATCCAGGCGACTTCATCCCGGGCAATTCTGGTCTTGATTTTCTTGTACGTGATTCTAGTGAACTTCTTGCTGAAGACTTTCTCTTTACCTCGAATCTTGCGATTTCCTCCGGGCTCAACTGTACAGTGCCTCCTATGCTAGCTCTTCTAGAGGGCGGATCCGACTTATCAAATTTCCTGATTGAGCCTCCCTCCCAAGGGATATCGTCGTCGTCGTCGTCATCGTCTTTGTAGTTATCCGCATCGTTCAAACTAGCCGCACTTTCCGTGCTCGCAATACTCTCGGAATCCGATTCGTCGCTGCTATCAGATTCTGTCTCGGATAACACATGAGGCTGTAGCTGGTGTGTTCTCATGTTCATCGTGCCGAGACTTACGCTCAACCCCTGAAGCCGCGTCGTCGAACGGTTTTTCTTGCCCTTTTTCACAAACTTTCTCACACCCGCCAAAAATTTCTGTGCCTTCGACCCTGGAGGAGCGTTGCTGCCCTGTTGCAAAAAAGTACTCTGCGGCCATTGATCTGACCGTAATAGATTTCCCACCTGCGCATTCAACACATCTTCACTTTCGTGAAGGTCAGCTTCTTTCCTCCGGCGCTGTAATTCAATCCACCACTCTTCGCCCCCAATCACAGAATCCACCCGATCGCACTTTTCTTCTTTACCGTTGACAATCACTTCGTAAGTCTTTAGATCTCCCTTTGCCAGCCAGCATACCACCACCTCGGCGCGAATACGTAAGTTTTCGAGTAGCGTCTTTACACGGCCGCATTCTTCTTCAACGTCGCTTTCATACTCAACGAATACGACAACCCTGAGTGTATATGTCTTCTTCCATGCGGGTACTGTATGCAAGATACACCCGAGTTGAAGGATTAAAGTGTATGTATCGAAGTTCGTCGTGAGAACACCACTCGCTTGATTCCCATCACTAGCAATTTGTGCGGACATTTCTAGGTCCGCGTTAGCAAATGGCGTTCTAAAAACGAGGAACTAAACCTAGTAAGCTTACGAATCGGCCAAAGGTCAATGTATTTCTTCTTTGGTTTTTCTCCGGGTTTAGGAATCTGTAGGTGCTTAAACCCCTTGGCGAGCGCCACATTGATCTGTAAGGACATGAGCATATCCTCGAGCATGTTGACCCAGGATGTGACGGGTATGTTTTGCTCGATTCTACAGGTGTCCGTGGGTAATTGGCCACGGGTTTCATTCGTATCATCGACATCATCCTTGGTCGCATCATCGGGAACAGGGAGATCGATTAGAGGCCTTCGCTTCCTATACTCTTCGAGATTATACATCCCCATGATAGCAATATTTGGCCTCATTCCGCCAAGGCCAGCGCTCTGAATCCTAGTTAGCTAGAGAAAGACTCGGTGGGGGTGGGGGTCTCTTACCAAGACTATATTCCGCATCCCCCATTCAATCGCCGGACTAATAGCAATCTGAACGAAGGCTTTGCATTTCCCAAAGTCAATATATCTCATCCAAGCCTGCTGTTGCTTTTTCGCTTCCGGGAAAGATTCTCTGAAGTCTGGAGTAACAATGACATGCGCGAGAATATAAAGCCCTCCCTTCTTGAGTGCTGCCACATCATTAGCGTGATCCCTTGTCCAACAGATATATCGCGTGACCTACAATTGCAAAATTGAATCAATTTGTAAGATCGTCTTGGATCATTGACGAAGAGTAACAGCTGAGGTCTCCAAAACTTGATGTGATTCTCTTGTCTCAGTCGCAGCAAATATTTCCTGACTTGATGATAGATCAAGCTCTGACTAACATCGCCCCACGCCTTCGGGGGAGATGTATAGTGTATCACGAAGAAGAGAAATAGTAGTAGTAGTACGCATGCGCTTGCGTAAATACCATCAACAAAGAACATGGTGATCCCACTGATCACTGTGCCAATAGCTGCTGTCCACCAACGGAAGTAGCCAAAACTTGGACGAAAATTTGGTGCTGCGCTAATCTTCAGGAGGAAGCAAGCTAAGTTGATGGCTAAGAACGTGAGGAGATAAGTCATAGTAACGAAGGAGGCGATTTGATTGATGTTTGCCAGTAGTGTGAGTTGGGCAACAAGGAAAGTGAATAAAATCGCGACGATTGGTTCGTCACTAGAGGCAGTACCTTGGCCAAAGAGTGCAAAGCCAGGCAACAAATTATCTCGGGCAAGAGCCTGAAGAAGTTTCGCGCTACCGATTACACCCATGAGAGCGGAGAAAAAGCATGTAGCAAATTCTCCGGCCAGGATGAGGCCAGCAGACAAATTAACATCTTGAATGATATTGAGATTTGTGTACAGCGCCTGGCGTTTGATAGTTGCTCCCATCGCTAAAATAACGAAGGTGTAGCTTATAAAGGTGACGAGAAGGCCATGAAGTGTACCTTTCGGGATCGATTTGTTTGGTTTCCGAAGGTCTCCACTCATCGATGCACCACTAAATACGTGTTAGATGATTACGGCCCGAATGTATTTAAGGGGACGCTTACGCAAAGATCCCACCAGTTGCAGGGAACAGAATGCCGAATAATGTTTGATAGTTTTCTTTTCCATTCGTCTCACTTCCGGCTGCCCCACGGATGAAGTGTGGATAGAAGTTCTCCTTGAGAGTTTGCCAAGAAAGACCGCTGTACAGTAATCCTTCGTTTCCATAGATTGGTTTCACGAACAATGTCGAAACCGGAATTGAGAAAGTCGCGATGAGCAGGATTACTAAAAGAAGATTGGAAGCCTTTGAAAATATCCCGGAACCGAGAAGGCAAATGAGCGTGCACACAATGAGAACACCTGTTGTCTTAGGGTTAGTCAGATGTGTAGAATATGGAGTCATGACATATATACCCGTAGCGTAGAGATACCGCCAACCCTGGTCAAGAAATCTGAATGAGCTTCATGTGGAATATCGTTTTCGAGAAATCGAGTCTTACAAATGAATCTGGCAAAGCTCCAGTACCGCTTTCACTTCCGACGCCGTAGTTGTTCATTATGCAATCGATCAAACCGACAGCGTTCATGCCTGTGTTCAAAACGTATCCCAAGTAAAATACAAGTCCAATACTGCCACCAAACTCGGGACCAAGACTCCGAGATATCAAGTAGTATGCGCCGCCACCCCGGACTGTCCCATTGGTTGATATCGCCGATATAGAGAGCGTCGTCACTAGATTTATGAGATAACTTGACCGTTGTTAGCCTGATGAATCAAACCAATTCCAGGAGGCAATAGATTGTACCTAGCTACCAGCATGCCTGTGACGCGGGGGTTGTCAGTATATCCCATGCTGTCTCAAAGTCAATACTGAAACATACCCATCATGCCCAATATACCACTCTGACCCAAAATAAACCCAAACCTCAAGAACATAAGAATCGAAAGGACATTGAGGGTTGTAGGAACGAACACTCCGCTGAAAGTCCCTAATTTGCTCGTTTTTGATTTGGATTTTGCTCGTATCTCTTCATCGTTTGTGATACTTTTCGTCATCCTCGGTAGATGGCTGGTCGGATCTCCTGCCACGGCGCTGCCGCGACGGCGCGAGAACCATCCTGAGGAGCGGGGAACCAGTTGGTCGGCCGGTATCGAGGCACGGCGGGTGAGTATATCGGTAGCATCACCGAGAAGTTGTGAAACGTAACGACCGGCGGCAGCCATCTGGTGCGATTGGACGAAGCGAAGGAGCTGTAGTATCCCGAGTCGTTACCGAAGTTCGAGGGCCATCGTCGGAGATTTCTATCGAGAACGCCGTCAGAATCGGAATGTTACGCCTTCAGGTTGGTCTCGCGCTTGGTTTGTGCGCCCGCGCCCAGACTTAACCAAAACAAACACCACGAAGAAACCGTTCCCACGGGCATTCCAACCTGATATTGCAATCTGTGTATACCTGACAGCTTTACTCACCTGGGTTCATATAGTTCGAATGATAGGAGCATCGATTGGAGTCTTAACTTCTAGTGAACGATGGTGTCAAGGGTCAAGGGGTCTCCAATGCGGTCATCGCGCATCATCACAATGCACTCGGGAAATTACCGAGCCAATGGCAGAAGCTCCTTCTCCAACAGCGCTCAACACCAACCACGATTACAATGCTCTCGATATTGTTCAATTCGACGCAAAAATATCCGGACTATTGGTCCTATTATCTTGATTCAAGGCAAGAGTTTCTACCAAAGCTGTTGTAGCTTCGTCTATGCACCCCCCGCAAGCCGTCTGTCAGGTGAACAGGCTGAGATGCAGGGTGCAGCAGTCGCCAACGCCACCAACCTGCAAGCTTAGCCAATTATACTTCCGATATGAAGCCATGGGAGTCACACAGTAGTCCGCGATTTCGACGCGCGGCGTAGGCATGCGCATGCCAACAAAACCATGGCCGACTGATTTGGTACCATCGGGGTTTTATCGCGCTGGTTTGAAAAACTAGATAAGAGTGAGGCTGTCGCCTTGCGCAAACAAATGGCTAAAGAGATCCAGCTATGCATAACGATGGGGGTCATACACGTATATCTCGTTACCTTAGCGCCACAGATCACTGCATTGGAAGAGAAAGGCTGTATATGTCGACTTCAATGGATACTTGGAGATATCTTGCTAAACATGCTGTATTCTGATGAAGATAAATGGCCAGCAATTGTGCAATTCGGTGATATCATGGCTCTGGCAGTACCCGAACCTTACGAAATTTTTGTGTCCGGCCATCCAGCGCTCTAATGAGACCCGGTCAAGCGCGGCAGAGGCATGCCTTGGGCTAGGAGGTAAAGGCGGCGGGGTAGGGTTTGGATTGGGATCCGGATTTTCTTCGAAGCTTAGAGATCAATCGACGACCACTACGAGTGAAGCGTCCCCTACTTCGACTGACTAACCCTATCTAACGACGCCTGACTACGCGGTCTGCGATGGCGAGTGTTTAGATGTCGCTTATGATAATGAAAATTGTTCAGCTTGCGGACAAGCATGTCCTGATGGCAGCATCTGTTGCGACGGCCAAATGCATTCTATCAGACTCGTCGGAGGTATGCGGATCGTGCGACTCACAATGCTTCGACGGAATCTGTACCAACGGCGTCTGCATCCCAACACCCTCACTTGCGATGACGAGGAGGCGATCTGTGACGGGAAATGCGTGACGCTGTCCAGTGATAACGATATGTGCGGTAAGTGTGGCCGCAAACTCACTGGCACCGCATCATACAACCGCGGATAGTATCTCTCTTATCCGATTTCCAAGCCTAATGAATGTGTGAACCTAGACAACAATTTTGATAATTGGGGCGAATGCGGGAGAAAGTGTTGCTCGCAATATAATTACTGTTATTCGATTTGCAAGTTTTGCGATTTGGATGCTGGGTGGAGGCTCTGTTCGACTAGGGTAAGCGACTGCGTAGACTGTTTTAATCTGAAGAAAGACGAGGAGCACTGTGGTAAATGTGGTAATCAGTGTCCGGATGGTGCTGTGTTCTGCGTTGATGGCAGCTGCAGTGCACACCCGCCGCCTCCATAAATTGAAAGGGGGAGTGCTTCATTCGCTCGATGTACACGAAGTCAATATGAGAACTAATATTTCCTTGTTTTCTTGAACCGTTTGCTAATTGTCGATAAGAATCTGAAAAGCTTTTTACACATTTAAGAGTGTGCTAGAGTTTGCGAGTATCAATGTCCACGTTGAGTCTTAAGAACTCGTATCTGTCAAGCGAAGGTGAGGCTGAGAGATAATACTCAAGATAAGAGAGCTGCCATCCTCTCTGCTTTGACGGATATCCGTCAAGTCTGCAAAGACAAGAGCTCCGATTACGTCGGCCCTCTCTAACCATTTGAACTGAATCCTTCCGTATACGCGTCGGTCCCCGAATATCAAGCCACAGAAGGTTGCCAAGCGTTGAAGCACGTATGCCACCACCTTCGCCAACCCTCTGCATCTCGAGCGATGGGTCAGGTGGGAGTCCCAAGTTTTTGTTTACTAGCGTGGTACCCCGGTAAACCGAAGGATCAGAAGGGATCAGGAGGCGAAATGAAAACAAGCTTTGCTGGGTATTTCTTGGAGCGAAAGAATCTCGAACACAGCAAAGCTTAAATTAAAGATGCACCGGAGTGGAGACGTGTGTTACCGAATTTCGAAAGCTTTCACGAAATCTCTCTGGTACTTTTCCAATTGTAGAATAGTTCCGACTGAGATCGCTGTTTCCCGCGCACCCCTCTCTCACGGCTGAAAAGGCTTGGGATGTTTTTCTTGAGGGTGCGTCTTCTCAGGGCTCCGACTGCTAGGGGCGGACTCACGCCAGCCCATCCTGACTCGAGGTCTGGCTGAGACTATAAATTCGAGTGGGAAGCCGTTAACCGTAAGTTGAAGGTTTCGAGATGCCATCATAAATTTACAAATTATCAGTTGTCCTTGTCTTCAGCGTGTTCTTTTCCGTACTTATTGCTGGGTTCTCCCCTTTAACATGGTCGCCGCTCTAGATCCTGCGCGAGGATTACGAGATGGGGTTAAGGGGATATACGGCTCCCACTTGAAGAATGAGAAAAGGGCGTCTAAACTTAACAGGATATGGACTGGGGGTTTTGCCCTTTGTATGCGCACCCTTCGTGTCAATTGGGGAGACTTTCGTTAACATATCCTCCATTTCTGCAGTCGCCTTGGGTCTAGGAATTGCATTTATGATCAGTTTCTCGTCGACAACAACGAGCAGTACGCATCTGATATCTGTCAATACGGCACAATTTGTCGGCGATATAACGAGTAACAATACATACGCTATTTTGCCCAATAATGCTACTCTCGCCGTCAGAGGTCGTCTATCAAGGCTCTTCCAGCAATCTCAAAAAGGTCTTCCGGAAACTTATCGTTTCGGAATCTCTGGTATAGAACTCTTGAAACTTCGTGCGGGTTCTACAAAGTTGTGCTTATATCAATCTAGGATGTTGCCGGATCTATGCAAATGGAACCCAGGAATGCACGAAATCATTTCCCCAGAACCCAGACATCTTGACGACTGTGATCACCGATATTAATATCGCAGCCGCCGGTAATAACATGATCGATCCCGCGTACCTCGTGAGCCGAAATTTCCACTCGATGCAACATTCCTACATCAAGACGAGCAAGGCTTACACCGCCATCCTAACAACCTGCGTCGCATGGACCCTCATCAGCGTTATATTCGTCATGGTTTTTGCCCATAAGAGCCTACTACAACTCGTCATAACTATTCCGGGTGTCATATTAGCCTGTCTGGGTACCGCAGCGGTAACTTGGTGCGTCGTTATTCAACTCGGGACGTATGAATTGGGTCGAGCCAGCGCAGCGGTTTCACTAGGCCCGGGGTCTTATATTCTCTGGGCGTGGTGTCTTTCGGTCGCATTGCTTACGCCATTGACTGCCCTGATTACAGTTGTTCTGGTCACTTTGGTAGTTTTATTCATGCTCTGGATCGCGTTTCTGTTATTCCTTTGTTTGATGGCATGCTGCGCCTGTGGTGGCGGGCAAACTTATGACCCTAATGACCCTAACGATCCGAATAATCCCTCGAGTCCATACTATAACGGTCGTTACAATTAAGTACGACTAGGAGAGATTGCGGTGTAGTTTTATGGGCTTAAGGTGCGATATTGGAATGATACTTTGCACTCTTAGCACAATCGCTCTTGGAGTTTGTCCTAGTTTTCGCACGGGCTGCATATATAGTATATTGATATATTTGTTCAAATGTCTCTTTCAATTCAGAAAGAGGTCGTTCTTAGTTTACATGTGCGATGTACTACATGGAGGAACACCTCCACAAGCTCGAGGATTCGAAACCTCGCCACATACGTGAATGGTATACACGATAGTCCTCATACCTACCATCTAGTGCTTCATCGTCCAAACTATATACAGCAAACCCAACCTTCGGCTATGTGTCGTCAAAAAATCGGTTCCGGCCAAGAAAGTACTCCGGTCACTTGGAAAGTCGCATATTTATCATAGAATGCGTCCACCGCAACCCAAAACGTCTGTCCAATCTCGTAACCTCCAACCTTACTGTATTTCACCGTCGTTCCGAAACTCGCAGCGGCCTCACGTACGAGTTCATCCACCGTCACCGTCTTAACATCTACATACAGATCTGGTTTCCTAGGGTGAAAGAAATATGACCCGTGGGTGCCAGCCGACCCGAGTAAGGCTTCCACCGTCACCCTTCGATCTCCCCACGGATCAGGATCCGAATAAGGCTTGATAGTTTCCCCTTCTTTCAACACTCTTAGAGTTCCATCGTCGTTCAGAACATCCTGCCACGTAACCCATGGGAATTCCGTGGAAAAGACAGGTTCATCGAGAAAGGGAGACCCGGTAAGAAATGTGTTATTGAAATTACCATTTGGGTCCCAGCGTGTAAGATAGTCCGGAATGCCCCCTTCCAATGTGAAGGGTTGTCGACACCGATAGTTAAACCATATTACATCCCCGTCTCGCACGAAGGCTTCTAAGCCGGAATCACTCCGATTATCTTCGAGTAAAACGTGCACGCTAATTCCACTGAAAAGAGGAATATAGCGCAGCTTGCGCAGAGTTTTGGTGTTGACGATAAGGTCCTTCCACGCAGCGCATGTTTTGGTTAGAGTGATATGGTCCTCGATATCAGGGAGAAACGAGAGGATGTGGATCTGAATCTCGACGGGGAGAGCAAGAATTCGGCTGGGCGAAACCTCTGTTGAGACGGGCGTGCTCATTTTGGCGGGTCTGTTGGAATTTGCGTGTTGTCAAGGAGGGGTCGTGTGGACTCCGTCAATCTCGTGGAAGGTTGCAGTCACTGTCGGCAAGCGTACCTAGAAAAAGTACTGGAATAGTGAGGTCAAGAATGATACTTGTCGTTCAGCCTCTCCTTGGCTCTTTTTCCGATTGCGATTTTATGTAGCTAATGATCGGTGGTCCAGCAGAACATTTGATTGTCGCACGCACACGTTTGGATAGATGTATGCCTGGCAGAGGGGAGGCGGAGTCTTATCTCCTTATATATCTGCACCATAATGACGGATAACAGTGCGCAGGTTTCATGGCCAACGAAAAGTTGCGTCAATGGCTGAAAGATTTCAGTTAAGGATTCACGACGCCGTTGTGCACTTCTGTCCCACGGGGCTCGCATTGGAAATGAGCCAAGCGACCGAAAGTGCGATGCAGGTGTCATGCCGAAGACTCAATAGGGACTCCGAGGCAATATAACCGCCATTTATACCATTCGATAACCCCGTCGCTCGTCACTATATTTTCTTGGCCACTTTAACTCTGATCACTGAGCTTTTTGTAGTCATATCCTGTTTCCGAAAGCAGTCGAGGAATCTAATTCAACTGAAATTTGTGATAGGTTGCCATACCAACTTTTTCTATGTACGGATTTATAGCCAATAATAATACTTAGATTTCCTTATAAATATATAAAATAAAGTTTATAACCCAACCTATAATATATATAAAAATTATATTAATATAATTAGATTATCTAAATTATATTATATATTTATTTATATAAAATATAAGATTTTTTTGATATATTAATAAAACAAACTTGGATATCTTCAAAAAGCAAATATTAATAAGAAAATTCTGGATAACAAGATAATACAAATATTTATAGTAAAAATTTTTGAGACATAAATTAAAAAAAGTAGATTGGTGGTAGTAATAGACATAATATTATATTTTATATATTTAAAACTTAAATTGATAAAAAAGGTTTCGGTGTGGTATTGGTTTTAAATACCGGTTATTTTATTATAATAATAAAATAGATAATTAAAATTTTTTTAATTGGTTGGGTAATTAATAATAATGATGTTAGGAGAGTTAATTAATATATGGGTAATAATCAATAAAATAACTATTATAGTAGATAGAAGATTTTTATATTTAATATATTTAAATTTACTACCTACAGAGAAGGTTTTAATACAATATTGTGTTTGGATATTAATAGCCTTATTATAGTAATAGAATGGGTAGTTTAATTTTTTTCAGTTAAAAGGACAGTCTACAACAAGAACACTGCTGGTGCTGGTTGGTATAAATGATGTCGTGGATAATATTGCGGTATTTAAAACAATCAAAGTTGCTGAGGAACCGTTGTCACATTCGGTATATTTGAAACCGGAACCGGCAGGGAAGGTTTTGGTACAACATTAGAACTAAATCTTGGTAGTTTTATTGTAGCAGTAGAATAGGCAATTGAATTCCTTCCAGTTGCTCGGACAGTCCACCATAATACTAATTCTAGAGGCTATAGGTACAAAAAAAGTCTTAATTACACTGGTAATTGCACTGGAAGCGTTTTTGGTTTGAGGATATAGGGAAGTTATAGTAAAACTGAAAGCTAAGAACCTGTAGAATTATCAGTAATATCCCAACATAAAGATTATGGGGGTTACTTATACCTGGTAAATAAAAAAAAAAAAAATGTTTTATTTTTTGGATTTATGCTTGGATGTACAATATTAAAAATTAATAAAGTGATAGTAGAAAATGGTGTAATGTTTTTTTAAATAATATCAAACCTTCGAAAAAAACCAGACCATATTTATAATAATTTTTTTTGGTTAAGGAATAATATTTGTTAAACATTGTATAATCATAAATCTAACCTCTACCAAAGTATTCATTAGATTATTATTGATGTTAAAATGAAATTTAATCCCTGATTCCGTTGCTTTGTACAATACAAAGTAAAATAAACAGCCAGCCAAACTGGGCGCCATTTAATTCAGCTTCTTGTGGTTGGTTTATATTAATACTAGTAATTGGTATACTTGGTAATATTATGATCTAGTGTTTTGAATAAAAACCATAGAAGAGTGGGAAGTTTAAATCATTGATAAAAAATGTTTTACCAAACGGAAATTAGATTCTGAACTAGTGTAATATCATGATAGATTGATTTGTTCATTCCTTATGGGAAAGAATCGATCTAGTTCGATTTAAGCACCGTACCATGGTGGATGCTCCGAAAATGCAACAAAACGTGTAAGTAAGGCGTGCCAAGCCAATAATTTGGGGAATTGCCACGGCACTATAGCTAAATTAATAAGGTTGAAATCGCTCTCAAATCGGAGTCCGGAAAAGGCGAAGAACGAATATGCCATGGGAACCGACATTTATATATTAGGATCTTGCATCTTTTTGTCAGGCGTTGTGCCAACCGCATGCCCCATACGTATGGGGCATGCGGTTGGCACAACGCACCTATATATGGCACCCGTAGCATGAACCAACCAGTCGATTCATTCTGGCCTTTTGGCACAATAGCATGGCACAATGTTACGCGGTGTCGCCTTACACTTTTGGAGCGATGTAGGTGTAGTATAATCACTAAGAAGGCGGTTGTGGTCGGAGTAACAGAGAGATCTTGGAGTAAGATCTTACCACTACAACACAACAGTTCAGCTTGGGCTCAGTGTCAATAGAATGATAACCTTCAAGATTCATTCACATGTTTAATACGATTTGGGTATCTTTCAGCAATACAATCTACTTTGATGTTGTCTTGAGAATGAGAATTGAAGTAAAAACGAAGGGTATCATGAGATTAGACATAGAAACAGCTGTGTTGACGCAATGTTTTTTCCCTGGTTAACTTAGGTTATTACATTATCTAGACATCTTACCTTTAGACCTGAAGCTGCCTTCGTATAATGTGAGATCCATATTTGCAACTCTAATTATTTTAATACTTCAGCGATTTCATATACCATGTCACCATATAGCAACTTTCAATCTCGGGTTCGTTCACAAGAACTCGGTATTTCATGTTTCCTGTCTGGAAATAGTGCTTCGAATACCTCTCCCCAATCTCTTAGGGGGCAAATCTCTCGGAATGATTCTTTGTCGAGATGAAGCCACCGGAGATGCTTAATTATCGACATCGATATTAGACCCGTGCAGTTACCGAGGGGTATCCTTACGAAAAAAAAACTTGGAAAATTTGAACACGGTTCAAATTATCCATTTTTTCGTATACACGCTCAAGATCCCGTGTACGCTGGACGGGGTAAAGCAACACCCCGCCTAGATTTCATAATTAATTGTATTTCATTAAGAAACCGATTTGAAAATATACACAAACTTGATACAATGCAACATACTTAGTTCGAGTAGGAGCGCTGGGAAGCCCCCTATGGCATACACTAAACGAGCGAAGGAACAAATTAAATTGAGCTTCCGGGTATGAGAGACCTGGTGTAGCAAAATCTCTCCCCGGGGGTAGCTTTAATATGTTGTTTTGATAGCATCTGAAAGTGGATAAAAATGAAACACAAAAAATATAAAAAATTTTGCAATTCCAACACTGCCAAGGCCCATTAACAATAAATTGTAGAGAATTCTCAGAGAAGTCGCAAAGAAATTGCAAAGAATCAGCCTGCTATTCTTGAAATTGTGTTGCCAATAAAGGTGTTAACACACAGCCAGCCAGCCAACCCACCTACCTACTTGGCTACCAGTGCAAGTACTAGTGCCAGTGCTAGCCAGCCAGTCAGCCAGACAATTAATTAGCTAATTAGTAGCTAGTGCTAGTAGCTGATTAGTTAGTTGCCTGCCTGCTTATTTAGCTGGTTGGTTAGCTGGTACTGGTATCGGTACTAATAAGATTGGCACCGTTATTGGTACTGGTATTGGCACTGGTAATAAGACTGGTATTGGCACTCCTACTGGTATCGGTCCTACTGGTATCGGTACCGGTATTAGTTGGCTGGTTAGTAGGTGGCTGGCTGGCTGGCTGGCTGGCTGGTGCGCAACACGCTTTGCAGCCAATGAAGTGCGGTCTCTGGTGAGGGATTGTCGACGGTTGACAGTGCGCAATTTTCACGGCAAACGAAAAGTTGTGTCCATGGCTGCAAGATTTCAGTTAACGATTTATGATCCTGTTGTGTACTTTTGTCGTAAGCTCGTATTGGAAATGAGCCAAGCGACCGAAAGTATGATGTAAGTATCCTACCAAAAAGGCCAATTCTTGGTAAGGATGTATTTTAATGTATTTTGATATAATATGACTACTATTTATATTATTCGGCAATTTTATTATTCGTAATTATATTTTCTATTCTAGTTTTAGTTTAGTTGTATTTTATTCGACTATTTTTAACCGTTTTGATGGAGAAATAGTTGGTATGTATCATTTAATTCTTTTTTGGGCTAGTGCGTAGGTAGAAAGCGAAGTATCATCCTTATCATCTTTAAACACACGCATAAGGATATAGAGACGAGATATTTATAAGCACGAAGACGAGTGAGGGTATAGCACTTTATTTCATCTATTAATTTGGATTCGCATCCCGATGTTTTCGCCGGCTTAACGTTAGGCGACAACTACTTGCTTTCAAGCAGTCCAGCCCCAGTCCATGTGAAAGGCTCGGGAATCCGTTGATTTGAACCTCAGTCATTGCTTGAATCTCCAATAACATACGGCGAGGCTAGCGACCCAGTGCCCCGAGATACAAAAGATGATTCGAGTGAACCTTGAGATGAAGAAAGTCCAGGTTTGATTATCTAAAAGATACAAGCTCATCCTCCAAACCCATTGTATCGTTGAGAGACTGTAGCTCCCTTTTTAATTTCATCACTTGACCCTTCAATGTCGAGTATTTACGCGCTTTTTTCTTATATTTCCTCATCCACATGTCCTTTTCCTCCGATACTCTTGCAAGCTTATTTTCCAACTCATTGATTCTTGTTGAATGGGAACCTGGATCTTTCTTCTCTGTTTGTACCCTACGAATTCCCCTCAAGAGTTCATCCAAGTTAACCTCATTAATTGAATCGTCGTCGTCGTCGTCGTCGTCATTTGAGTGATCGTCATCAGTCGAAAATCCGTCCGATTCTTGCAGATTGGTTGGTGGGGATTTGGAGGGTTCGGCAATGAAGGGACGGCCTCCGGATTCTATCCGCACAGGTGTTTCACCGCGTAACCATGCCTTTGTAAAATCAAAGCTAAAATCTGGTTATTTTATCATCTCAGCGATCCGGCCGCAAAAGGAAGATATTTGGGAATCACATAACACCTACAAGGACTGGGTATTTCATCTTTCCAGTCTGGAAACAGGGCTTTAAATACCTCTCCCCAATGTCTTAGGGGACGAATCTTTCGTAATGTTTCTTTGTTGAAATGACCCCGCCGGATGTGATCTCTAATTATCGGGATTGATGTTAGTTCTGCTCACTTATCGGAGGGGTTCGAATAAGCTTCGATTACTTTATACCATCTAAGTCATTCGTTCCTAGGAAGGCACAACGAAGATCCTGGCTTCGATTGGCTTTTTCGAATGGACATGCAAAAAGCAGCCCTGGAGAAGCCCCATTTCCGGAAGGCTTTGGCGCGAGCCGTACGCAGTGCCGGCGCGAATCCCCGTCGATATCCTGCTCAGAAGAGAGGGATTGTTCCATAACATTAATTTCAGTATGACTTGCTGGCCTCTTTGTCGCCTGGCTGTTTGGTCTCGGGGATCCAGCCCGTTTGGTTGTTTTTAAATTATCCGTTTTTTCGTATGTTGCATGCTCAAGAGGGCGAGATGGGCATCTCTTCTCGTGGAAGGTTACATAGTCACGCCTCACGAACTGCTTATTGCAGAAGGCACAGCTAAAAGCTTGGAGGTCATGTTTTCTGCTCATATGTATACCAAACATCCTCGCGTTGGCAAAAAGCTCTCGGCAGATGCTGCAACTGTACCGAGCCTGCCTATTTGATACTCTTGATCTTTGAGAGGTTGCTAGTGTCGGGGGAACGTCCCCAAGACTAGGGTTACTTAGTGTCGAGAGGTGGGAGAGGGTGGGACTATGGAGAACCGATGGCGTCGTTGGGAATATCGGGGCACTCTGAGCTTGGTCGAAGACAACAGTGGGCTCCATAGAATCTGGTTTCGAAACTAATCGCAGGGGGAATTGCTCCTTGGGACTGCTAGGGGGTGTATCGATTGTAATCTCTGTTGGGAGGTCAATTCTAGACCGTTGGCCGTCGAGCTCGTGATTTACTATATCAATTAGCAACGACCGAGAAAAATCATCACCAATTGGAATAGTCCTACGGTTTGATTCTATCAACGTCCTCTCCGATAACGGGATATGCCTTTGCATATTTCTTTCAAGTTTTTCCTGCGGTATCAAAATTCCACATAGATGAACTTGACTCTGTTTCCCTTTTTTGGAACGGGATCTAGTCCTCCGATATATTTCGCGATATTCAGATTGTCCCAAGTGTTTTCGCAGGCCCCATGTGCCTAACTGGCGCTGTAACTGCCCGTCGCTAAGTCCGAACAATCAGTTATAGTAACCTTGAAGAGTGGAAGTTCGGGGCCAGTCAATGCTTGCGGTCCGTACCTGATTTGCAAGTTATGATGTGTTGCCAACAACTCCTTAATCTCCTTCAAGGTTCTATTGTCCTTGACATATGAGGTGGTGATGAAGGGACGATGATTTTCCAGACCGACCGCGCCGGGCTGGTTGCTTGGCTCCATACCTATCTTTCGCCGTGATTCTGCGAGATGCGATACGTGCACGGAGGACTAGATAGGAGCAGACCGGTGTACGAATTTAAAATCCAACCGCTACTTCTGAACATGTTCCTTTTTCACGCACATCTGGAAATCCGGCTTTTGGTGAGTTGCGCAGCATCAGCTGAGCTGACGGAATATTACAACATTCCGTCACGCTAAGGTCAGCGGTCCCGCTTATGTCGATATCTGATTGGCTGTGGCCCAAATATCGCTCAAAATCCTGTAAAATCCTGTGCAATCCGGACGGGGCGAAGCAGCACCTTGCCTGGACTGCAAAATTTCATTGGAGACCGGCTCGAGAGATATGCACGAGCTTGACACGATGCAAAGTACTCAGTTCAAGGAGGAGCGCCGGAAAGGCTCCCATTCGTCAGCTCGTGTGGTGTCTTGCAGTCGAAGCGGAAAAAGTGTTATGCGAAAATAGGGTAATGTTATGTGGAGAAACTGTTATGCGTAGGTCCATGGACCCGGGGACGTGATTCCTTCCCTTCGCACCTCCACATTGTAACCAAGCTGTCTTGCTCTGTCAGAGCAGGACTCTAGAGCATCATCCTTCATCTTCACTTTCATATTCATCCTAAACTCCACACTCTCTTCTTACACACCTCCCCTTTGAGGAGGCTCTCATTTGAGTATCCAATCTATTCAGCACTGAGCTCTCTTATACTCCGGAAAGTCTTCACCTGACCTGAAACCAGTCATATCCGCATATCCCTTGAGATGGCGAACCTCACGGCTGGAGAAATCATCGGAGTTGTTATAGGATTGATTGGCCTCTTTTATAACATCTTCAGTGACACTGTTATTCGTCGCCCTTCTTTCAGGCGGTTCGCCCCTCGAAGTAGGTCAATGAAGTTCATTATCCCTCCACTCTCGCGCACCTCATCAATCAACAGTTGCTACAAGGCTTTTCTAACTTAAACAGATATCCCTCTTGGATTGCAACAGTTACCGGTAATCGAGACAGCTGTAGAACCTGATGTTCCCGACGAGTCATTTGGAGGACATGATGTTGAGCAGAACATATGTTCCGCGACTCAAGAGACTGAAGGTGAAACTGGACCTACCAACGAAGACGAGCATGCGCATCCACAGCCAGAACAAGCGATCAACAGTCAACCATCCCTTTGACTGTCTTGTCGGTCCATAACCAAGATTGAGGGAACGGAAAAAGAGGGTTTGGAGTTGAATTGAGCGGCGGGATTGCCATTGGTGATGTTGGGATTTTTGTGTTGCAGCCAAGTTGGTCTTTTTAGAGAAGAGAGACCGGTGAGACTAGTCTAGACCATTCTCAGTAGATACCTATCATTCTTTCATTCTTACAATTCTGGGCTTGTTAAGGAGTATTGGACGTTATTGGTGTTCGGAAGATAAAAAATCATGTTTTCAAGCTTTCTGTCATAATCTTCAAAATTATATCTTGCGGGAATATATTTTAGTCCATCCATGTGTAAGTTAAGAGGATAACATATAAGAGTACCATATACATCGACAATATCAACCATTGGTCGGCTTGAATAATAATCCGTTGCTCTTTCCGCTACAGCATGAACCACGTTTTGAATATTATATCGTACTGTCGAGGACTCTCGCGGCTTCAGGGCTGGATAGTTTGGGTTTTGTGCTGAGAAAACTCAACGGTTATCGTCTTAGTCCATTACAACCGCGGCTTCATATATATAATTCTAACATCATTGATGCATTCTCTTGGTTTTCTATGCTAATAATTATGAATAGAAGCGCGTGGTTGCGGCTCGAGGTTGTAAAATAAAGATAACGCCTTGGAATGAGGGAATGCGATCAAAGAACGGGGCTGAAAGAGGCTGAGAAGCCAACCGTCGGTCATATAAAGCTGTAAGATGACTAGTATACATACGAAGAAGCAGGAGGAGTTAGTTCCACGTCCTTGAATTCTCCGGTACGTGATCGAGCGGCCGGCAGGAGGTCGAATAGGAAAGACAACAAATAACCAGTGAACACCAAAGCGGTGACTAGATAGTACGAAGTCTTCGTTAGTGTTTCCACAGCGACATATCACATAAGTACTTACTTAAGTAAAGCTAAACAAGGACGGGATTTGAACTTACTCCACTCAAGGATCGCACCAGCGTTGTTCTTCTCCTGGTTGAGGCAAATGCCAAACGCGATGGCCAGGGCGAACTCGACCACGAAGAAGACTGCTTTGATCGAAAAGCTGTAGGTCAAAGCTTTACTCCAACGATGGTTTCTCTCCAATCTCCAGTATTCCACTATAAAGATTGCATTCTGTCAGCGCCGTAACTTATGGTAACCTGATTCGTCGGATGCTGTGCTTACAAACTGTTCCCAGTGCACTGACTAGAACACCTCCACAAAACACCGCTAAGAATACTCGATGCAGCGATGTATGCCTCACTGTATCAAATATGGATAGTAATATCAATCCAACGCCACCAACCACAGCGCCAATTATCGCAATGATGCTAAATATCCTTTGTATCCACGAAGTGTTGGGTAATATCCTCCCGCGATGTCGAAGCCAACGGGCGCCGAAAAGCGACAGGACGAAACAAACGGCAGTCGTAGATGACCCGGCGATGAAGAGTGGTTTTAGGAAATTCGCTCCCACATCCGATATGTAGGCAACAGTTTGGCCTCGGGAGTCCATGGAGACATAGTGCGGTGTTCCTTGGATTATCCAGGTTAAAAGCAACCCTAATAATGTGCCTGTAGACAATATCTCCATTAGCTTTCGGAACTTGATGGATTCTAATCAAGAGAGCCGAATATATTCTTACCAACCCATACGACGGAACCTAGTATCGGGAACCAGTACCACGATAAATATCGCCTCGCCATCGTTCTTGTTTGTGGACTCATCGCGGATATGTGTGCTACAAAGAGCTCGAGCGGTGATACCTAGGAGCGACAAAAGCTACAAAGAATATTTTCAGGTCGAGCAGTTTTGTGTCTGTATCTTGGATGCCGGGTCCTCTTCTCGTTGTGGTGTTGCTACCATACAATGCGGTTGTCCAGCGAAACAAATCGAAGTCGGATTCCTCAGCGCACAAAGAACTTCGGGGTGCTCGTAAAGATGGGAATGGTCAAGATTATGAAGAATCGGTCCCGCGTCGTCAATAATATTTCCCAGATCAGCTTCGACGGAAATGGTGAGGCGTGAATCGAATGCGGAACGAGAAAACTTGCGCCGGCAGCGAAATTTAAACATTCGAGCTGGCCATGCGGTCACATTTTAAATGTGGCAGAATGATCCGGGAACCTGGCAAAACATCGGGACCCGGATAATGCAATATCCTAGATCCGAATCGCTCCCCGTGTGTTAAACCACGCGGGATGTATCCAAACAATACGAAAGGCTCTGCTTGTTCGCAAAGAAGTCTGCGCGCCATGACGTCGTTGTGACCGGTGTGCTTGTTCTGACGACGACTCGGTGCGCAGCCCCTGCACAAGTCGCTTGGCGTCTGTGGTATTTCGGCCAAGCAACACAACCGGACTGGGCTGGAGTGCTCAGCCCGTATCTGCGAACGATCCAGCCAATTATGGGGCCTATCACGATATCGGGTGCCCTGTTAAATCCACTGCTGTTATATCCGCACTAAAGCCGGATGCCGGATCGATGAATACATTCATAGGACTTACCATCGTGTATAAACAATCGCCAAGAAGAGCATGCTCCAAGGTGGAGTTCTTGCTAGTTACGGCTCTTGTTAAACTAGGGACTGCGCTGGCGTCTACACAAATAGGCGAATTTACAGTAGGTCCTTGATCTAAATAAACCAATTAATAAAATGTTATGTTTCTGACCCGCGTGGGCATTGCCTCACCAAGTAGATCCACCATCGCTCTAGGCCACTGATGCTTATAGGGACGAAACAATGTATATTTTGTATCAACGGATATCAACAGCGAGGGTCATACAGAACCTGTAGCGAGAAAGGCATAGAAGTCTTGCCAAAATAAGAGCTCTGAGATGGACTATAAAACTGGAAATGAAACCCCAAATCGTCTATCCCCAAATCGTCTATCCCCAAATCGTCTATCCCCAAATCGTCTATCCCAAAATCTTCTTGAACACTTCAATCAAACCTTCCACCTCCGCTACAGTATTATAGAAAAGCAAGCTAACTCTGACAATCCCATCATCCGGTTTCTCCAAACCGAATAAATCAACCAACCGTTTCGCATAAACGTGACCCCATCGAATACCGAACCTCTGGTCTTCCTTTTCCACCGCCTCGACGAAATCCTTACTACTCCACCCTTTAACCGAAAAGCTAAGAACCGGTACTCTCTTATCACTGGTGGTCTCCTTAGTTCCATAAAGCGTGATATCCGGACGAGTAACTACCCAATCGATAAACGTCTTCGAAAGAACCTCCTCTTGCTTCGCAATATTTTCCCACGTCTCCGGCGTCAAGTACTCAACAAGATGCGGCAGAGAAGCGGTCATTTCGTAATTCCCACCCGCGAGATTCAATTTATCAAATAATGTCTCCGTCGGATTGAAGAAATGGGTAAGTGGTTTAATCCACTTTTGCGTTTGCGGAGCCGCGTATAACAGTGACATGTGTGGACCGTAGACTTTATACCAGCTGAAAACATAGAAATCGACTCCGAGCGCCTTCACATCTACCGAGCGATGGGGAGCATATGCTACCCCGTCTACACCAACTAAAACCTCCGGATACTTTCCTTTGATGTAGTCGACTATAGATTTAACGTCGTGGATAGTTCCGGTAACGTTAGAACAGTTTGTGAAAGCGACCATGGCAGTCCTTGAGGATAGCAGAGGTTCGAGATCGGAGAGTTGCAAAGTCCAGTCGTGATTAGGATTCGGGCTCCAGAACTTCACTTGGTACCCTCGATTTTCAGCAAGGCGAAGCCAAGGTGCTACATTAGTTTCGTGATCGCATGCTGACACAATGATTTCGTGTTCTTGGCCGTCGGCGAATCGTAAGGCGGACGAAAGATTGTGTAGTAGCTGCGTCGAGGAACTTCCAAGAACTAAAGTATTAAATTTTAGCTGTAAGCTATCGCTCAGTTATATCGTAAAGTAGGCGACCTTACCAATTTCGCCAGGATTCGCATTTATGAATTTTGCAGCCGCGAGAAGTCCGCTAGCGAACAGATCGTTGGATATCTTGCCAGTGACATAGGTGGTACCCAATTGAACGTTCGTGCTTTTAAGATAAGTGTGGATGCTTGCGTGAAAAGACCAAATCAGAATCTCTTTCGATTTTCTTGCCCTTCCAGTGTCTTTTCTTAACTCACGAGTCAATTACAACGTCGAGGACTTGACTCCCACCCGCGTTGTCCATATAAACTTGCCCCGTCCCAACAACAGCCGGAAATCGGCTTCTCGACTCGGTTGCCCAAGCAGATTGCATTTTGCCAGAAACCACTAAACCTTTTGGTAGAAAAACAATTGGTAAGGGAATTTATTAAATCGTTGTCAGTTGGTGGCTGCCAGCGGATGAGGTAGAACTCTATGTAAGCAAAGTGCTCATGAGTGCTCAATTGCTTTGTTGTTGGAGGGGCATTATTGGAGGGGTAATTTATAATTGTGTATCTCCCAGTTGGGATTCCTATTGCCCGATGCCAAGAAGACCCGTCGACTCCTCGAATTTTGAATCAGTCTCGGGCTTCCGCGATAGGTTGACAGGGATGCCGACTTTGAATGAGATACAACACGGAGCCCGAGAGCAGTCTTAGTCGACAAGTTCATTATCTAACGAAGTTTACAGGAACTCATTCATCATTACAATTGGGATCGATTCTTAAGATTTCTCTTTTGATATCAAATGCACGAACAATCCTATTATCAATGTCGACATATGTCGTGAGACCTTCCTAAAAGCTTTAGCAAACCAATTGATCCCAGTAACAGGCGATGAGTCTATGACACCATCACTCCGACTCTGAAATGGCGATTCCTAAAAACCGATATCAAGATTTCCCAGGATAGCTAACACTCCAGGAAGTTCCATAAACACCAGTACCCGCCGGAATAGAAAATGCGATACACTGCATATCAAATGTTCTTCCCGGTCGTACTTTCGACCCCACGGCCGTAGCAATCGCCCCAACCAACTCTCGAACACTACCCGTTCCAGGAAATTTGAAAGATTGCGAATGAAGCTTCTTTCCAAGTCCAAATCCTAAATGCAAGATAATCTGTCCCGCCATCTCCAACTCCTTCGATGTGAATCCGTTGTCCAAAAACGTGGAATCCGAAATATTCGTCATCAGCGTGGATATCCTCCCGTTGCCCTTTAAATAATACGGATATGGGAAATAAGTATATATTTCATCAGGCGTTACTCTGAATGTCGGTCTTAAAGCACCCATGAGAAGTACGTGGAGACCGAAACGATCGTAAAAATGTGTTCGGAGTATGTTGGAGCCTTGGATTATTTCTTCCCAGCCTTTATATACCGCGCTCGCGTAGATGAGAGACTCGTATGGAAGATAGGAGAGCACCTCGGTCTGTATTTCAACTGGTAGGGAAGTGAGCTTTAGTCGGTCTTCGGTAGTCTCTTCCTTCAACTCTGGAGATGGAAGCTCTTGAGCCATCTGCGTCGATTTCCCCGCTTCGCAATTGTCGATATGAGCAACTCAAGCTTGATACTTAGCTGACGCGTTGTTGCAGGATTACCTGTCGTTTGAAGGATCATTTTATACAAATTGATCCTGCGAATTCATACTACGTTTTCCATTTCAGTGCCATGAGAGCTCGTAACCCGTGAATGAGAGTTCAAATTGAAATTATTCTTGCCCCTCAGGCTTCTTCATATAATACTTAACTCTTCTTAAGTCTAGAACACTTGTAGAATAGGTATCGATACGTATCGAGTTCTGTCTTAAATACTGCCATCCGTCGATTTCAAACACCAAACGATGATGTCCCCCTTCCTCCTCGAATCATCGTGCCAGTGACTGTTGAAGAACCTCTTACATTCCTGATACCCACTCTCAGGCTCACCAATAGCCAAATAACCCTTCACCAGCGGCGCAGTCGCCTCAAAAGCCACCAGTTTATCAGGCCATAACATCTTCTTCAAACCCTCCTCTTCCTCCTCACTTCTCTCGCCCTTCATCGGTGGCGCCACAAATTTCTCTTTCAAGAAAGCAGTCGCATCGGCGTAGAACTGATCCGCTTCATCCAAATACTCTCCCCTCTTCTCAATAGGGACCCCGATAGGCGGCTCGCAAGTCAAAAACCACGCAGCCTGTATCGATCCTTCTCCCGTAGTAAAATTCCGGACTGACGCATCCCACATGTAACTCCCAAACGGCGTCGAATGACAAGGCATCAGAAACCCTACCCTCCCCGGGACATCCAAAACACCAGTCCCAGAAATATTCGACTTATCCACCGTTGCCGGTGTATTCAATGAAGAGTAATGTTCCACTCTAAGCCAGTTTACCACATCGATCACCCCTCGCTGGTGGACGTATGTGGTATAATACGCGATCGGGATGTTTAATCCCACCATCCCAGCTAATATCCAAGTCTTGTTCCACTTTGGCGGTAACGCGGGTAACCCCACTCCCGCCATCAAGATGTGGAATATGGGAAGAATGGGGTATAAAAACCTGACTTCCTTATGTTTGGTAATCATAAACGCGATAGGTACAACATTCGCGAGTGTTGTCAAATTTTTTGCGGCAGGATTTGGTGAAGTGAATCCGCGGTATAGGGAGAATAAAGCTAAAGGGAGATAACCGGTTAATAAAAGTGGGAGTCCCTGTGAGTAGTAGTAGTGCCAAGGGCTGACGCCGTAGAATTCGGATATCGATTGAGTAACATTTAGGCGATAAAACTGAATGAATGGGAATGTGATGGTATGATAAAGCCCGCTGTCGACGTATGCGTTTAGGAAGAGAACCAAGGCACTTTCCATTGATGGCTAAGGTTAGAAGGGTGTCGATGAAGAAGAAGCAGGGTTGAATTACCTGACGACGGATATGATGCCAACTGCAAACGTTCGTTGCATGAATGTTGGCAATTGTCGCAGTAATAGCGGACCGATCGCCCATGAAATGAGGCCGTTCGTAGGCCGAACCGTAAAGGATATAGCTGCAAAAATGCTGGCGACAACAAGCCCCCTACGTGTACTTTTTGTAAGCAAGATTGCCCGGCGTAGGCGGCCTCAGTATAGTTGTACCTAGTACTATACGATTTCCATGGCCAATAGTTCATTCCGACAATAGTCAAAGTAGTCTCCAAACAATTCGAAAATGTCCTCGTCCAACAAAACCAACTCCATGCACTGCAAATACTAAAGAAAAGCTAAACAATAAATTAGTCTCGATAAAATAGGACTGTTGACCAATTCTTTTCAACGTACAGCGTAATTTCCAGCTTCGGTGCCCCAAATTTTCTTCGCAAGAAGTCCGGTATAAACGTCGCCAATGGCAGCTGTAATCGCGCCAATAACTTTCGGCCCAACCACCAACAACTCTGCATTTGTCGCAGGTGACAGCTTTAACTTTTCGGATATAAAATCCACGATATAATACACATATTCAAATATCTTGGGATAGAGTACAGATCGCAGACCATGCTGCCATTCCTACAAAGTAGAGAATTTATATCAGTTTTCAAACGTGACGAGTATAGGACTATTTTCACGTCAACTTACCCAGGTTATGTACCCGTTCGAACGACGCCACATGGCCGCGAGCTCAAGCGATTGGAAGTATTCATCTGGCTGAAAGAACGTGGATATCGTCAAGGCATTGAGAAGTCTGATTCCAAGAACTACGAGGAAGACAACGAAGGTCGAGCTCTTCGCGGAAAGAGACATACTTCGCTTCACTGGCTAGAGTCGCGACTGGAGGATGTGTATCCCCTAGTATTGAAGGCGGGCTTCGCGTCAAGAGAAAAGGTTCGAGCGTTTGTCGTACCAACACAATAATTCCGACACCTCAACCACCTCGCGCCCACACGTTGAAGTTCGAGAGACAAACCGAAATTCATTTCCGGATTCCGATTAGGTGCCAATAGTTACCATCTTGAGGAGAAAATAGGACCCACGGGCTTCCATTCTACTACTAGTAATTACTATCTTCGAGCCACAAAAAAAGAAGCCCCAAAAATCACCTTGACCTCAGCATACAACTTGAAAACGATCAGTGCAAAAAAAATCCAAAAAGATAATTCCGAATCCGGGAGTCGAACCCGGGCCTTCCCGGAACTTTGGGAGAGTGCTCTCGATGAGAGCGGGAGATCCTAACCGCTGGACCAATTCGGAGTAACTTTGATACCTTCAACACCTGATTAATGAAATATAACCCTTCAAGCTTCCTACATCAAACCCGTTGCCAGTATAAACTAACACCGACATCTTCTGGAATCATAGCTAAGCTTCTTACTCCTTAAGAATGGTTTCAGATGAGATACTATAAGATGGCTACCATTCTATTCATCAGGTATAGTATACCAAGTTCTTTTTCAGCTTAATACAAAAGAATCTTCATTGGCAATCCATCTGTGTACGGTACAAATGATCATGAAAAACGTTTTTCAAAACAATCCGACAGCCAACCATAAACCTCTCATAAAAAAAAGAAAAAAAGAAACCCTAATAAACAGGAACAAAACCCATCTCTCGCTTTTCATGTACTAGTCATTGCCCAGAAGTGTACTGTAACAAATACTTCAATCGATCCATGACCCTAATCCAAAATCTCGCTGAACCGACTCGACCTCTTCTCCTTCTTCTTCTCATCCTTCCCAACGCTACCTACATCCGAAAAATCATCTCTAGCCTGATGAAACACATCATCCTTGTCATGCTCCTCCTTCAGATCCTTCTCCTCTCCTTGCCCAAGTTGCGGCGTCGGCGGGGTGACTTCTGTAATGGGCATTCCTGGCTTATCCGCCGGCATCACACCAGTAATCACAGCGGGCATATTCATCTCCTTCCCTTCTTCCTTCTCCTTCTGCTCCTCCTTTTCAACTTCTTCTTTTGAGTATCCTTCAAATGAAGCCTTGACTTTATCCACGAGAGTAGCGCCAAAAGTTCGATGCTTCTCAGAATCATCTTCGGTTTGCTCTACCTCATCTTTTCCCTCATCGAGCTTCACCCCGCCATCGCCGGCATCTGGCACAATATTTCCAAAGGTCTTCTCTCCCTCATCAACTCCACGTTCTTCGAGATCGCTTGAACTGTCAGAACTAGTCGAATATGTTCTCCCGACACCAGGCGCCGCATATGCCTGCATAACCAATTCCTCTCCACCAGGGTTATAAGTCGCTGAAGTTAACGGGTTATACCTTGGCGAAGTAGTATACAAGTCCCCACTAGACGTACTGCTCGAGTCCGAGTCGACATATTGTCCTCCAATAGCAGTGGGATCAAACACCATCCCGACAGTAGCAGTCTGGATCTGTGGCCCCTCATCGTCATCCGAAGAAACATCATCGATAGTACCCGCCAAGGCAACGTCTCTAACGGAAGTTCTCTCGGGCGAAGAAACGGACGAAACATCATCGTCGTTTTCATCGGGTTGGTAATCGAGACCCTCAAAGGCATCCGTAGCCGTCGATTTATCTTTGTCTTCTTTCTTGACCCCAGGCGTTCGTCTGGTTATTCTCTTCTGCAAGCTGCCAAACCATCCCTTTTCCTTCTTCGCTGCTTCGTGCATTTCTCGTTCGCGGTCAACACGATCGTACCCAGCTTGTGACATGGGACGTGGTTCCAGTTCTTCCATTTCGGAAGACGAGCGGCGGGATTCCGCCAATGCTGCGGCCATGGGTATTGTTGTCGACGCAGGCATCATCGCTGGCCCGTCGAGGTTACCCGATAACTGCTCTCGTGCCTGTGGCTGCTCTTGAGATTCCTCTTGGAGTTGTTCCTGACTATCCTCTAATGGTATCGGAATTGCTGCGGCGGCTGCCACTTGTTTTTGCGCTTGTTTTTCAGCCTTGACACGCTCCTTCTCCTGTCGTTGCGATTCCTTGAATTCCGCCTTCTTCTGTCGTTCTTCAGCTTTTTCAGCATCTCGGCGTGACTTCGCAGTGGCTTTCTCTTGAGCTAAAAGATGTCAAAATTAGTACTTCGTCACGATATTATACGACCTTGTAGGCATATCATACCTTTAGCCTTCTTAGCTTCCGCCTTCTCTCCAGCAACCTTCTCCGCGGTTTCCCTCTTCTCCTTGTCTTGCGCTTCCTTCTCAATCCTCAACGCCTCTAACCTAGCCCTCTCCTTCTCCGCTTTCTCATTAATCTCATCCAAAATAGGCTGTACATTCCCTCGAGCGATTCTCTCCAAATCCTCCTGGTCATACCATAAACCTCCACCCATATTAATCTTCCCTTTCTTTCCTTCTTGTTCCGCAACCCTCTTCCGTTCATATTCCTCACTCAACATCCTCGCTTTAGCATCCCATTGCGCTTGTAAGTGCTTCGGCACACGACCTTGATCTTCGGCGACCTTTGTTTCCAAGTTTTCCATTCGTGACTTTACGTTCTTTTCGGCAACGGAGAGTAGGTTGAGGTAATCTCGCGCCTGGCGATCTTTATCTACGGAATCTATTTGTCTGCCGAGTTTCGCAGTATCTGTTTTAATTTTCATCGAACGGGCGAAATCCACGGCGTCGGGTTTCTTCTTTGGTTCAGGAACTATCACACCAGTTGGTTTTGCTTTGGAAGATTGTCTAGGCGTAGCATTAGGTCGGGCGGATGAAGGATTCATCGAACGTTTGTTGGAAGCGGTTTGTTGCCAGTTGGGCGGTAATCCGGACGCTTGACGAGCTCGGTCGTGTTCAGCTTGTAATCGTGCAAGTCGTTCGGATGCAGCTTTTCTAGCGGCTTCTTCGAGATGAGGATAATATTTCACCGGTCGATCTTCTTCAGATATGACGGAGTGAAGATCACTGGATGCCGCGATAGATGCTGCAGCCATAGATGACGGACGAGGGAGTCTTTGTTCGGGAGTAGGTTCCGCGGTAGCTTTCTTCTGAGGAGACGTGGTGATTTGAGAAAAATATGTAGTCGGCATAGCGTTCGACGTGGCCATAGTCGAAGCTGGACGCGTTGGAGGCGATTTGCTCGCATTCTTAGCCATCGAAGTTTTCGCGGCACGAAGAATGTCTGTCATATTCTTATCCGTTTGAGATTGTGACGGAACCGAACGAGGTTGTGACGCAGCCGCAAGAGCATTTTGGACATTCTGCGCAGCAAGAGCGTTAACTTTATTGATATCGTACGCGGGCGTTGAAGGTAACGTCGATTTCGGTTTAGCAGCAACGGAACGCCTCGGTGACGATTGATTCGCAAGACCAGCAGCCGCAAGGGCATTCGTCTGCGGCGGGGCCTTCTTTGGCTCCGCCACCTTTCTATCCTTAGCCATACTCGCGGCTTTCGAAGCAGATGTCGAAGAAGTCGGTTGCCAGGCGTCTGGTACTTTACTGCGAGAATCACCAGCGAGCAGAGCAGCGGTCGTAGCAGCACTTGGCGACGGGCCTGATCTCCATGGTTCGGGCGATTTTACCGAGTTGGCAAGGGTAGCAGCTGTGCCGGCGGCAGGGATGCGGTCCGGTCTCCACAGTTCTGGAGATTTTGAATTAGATGCCGCGAGGACTGCGGCTTTGCCAGCGGAGGAGCTGAGGTCCTGGACGCCACGCGAAGGGTAGCTAGGGAGATCTTTCGGATCCGCTCGCTTCAACTGCGCTGAACTAACTGCACGTATCGTTAGCATATTATTCCAATGAAATAAAAACAGGCAAATAAATCAACAAACCAGGTGTCTTTCTCCCGGTTGTCGGAGGGGCGGTCTTAGTAGATTTGGCCTCATCGAGCAGCGTCTGGTCGGCCAGAGGATTGTTTATCTCGGACCGAGGGGTGGAGAAAACGAGGTCGTCGTCCATTGGTTGTTGAGTTGCCGATGTATGCTGCGGAAACCGTTTAGTAAAGTGCACCCTCTTCTGCCTGAAACTCTTGATATGCATCTTGAAAAGAGAGCCCACGGTATTCGAACCGTCTACTCAAGTGTGGTAAACGAATAAGAGGATGAAAGTTTGTTTGACACTTACGAGGGAGGGATCAGAAGGCTCTGGCAGATCCAATGATTTTGTACCGAGCATGGTGGGAACAAAAAGTCAAAAGGACTAGAATTCAAAAGGTTAAAACTAAAATACTCGGCAAGTCGGTTTGAACGAAAATCAAAACGAAAGAACGGCGGGGAAGCTTTGGGATTCTGTGTCCAGAACTGGAAGCAGAACTTGGAAGCGACAGAAGGTTAACTGCTGGAGAAGAATGGGCGGAAACTCTCCACCGTCGAATGGCGCTTGAAACAGAGGATGTGTTGCTGTGACGTTGCCAACTCCGGCGGCCTCAAAATACCAGCGCTGTTGGCTGGGTGAAGACAGAGCCCGAATCACTAACCGGCCTTCCAATCCGGCGGGGGTAGTACTACGGATGCGGATGAGAAACGAACCTCGTGATAGATGGATGGGTATCTCAGCGTTGACTGAACGGTCTGACCAGGAGATAAGCTGGTGGTGATATATGGGATATCCGTGCAGACACGGCCTCAGGCTTGGGCGTTCCCTTTTAAGTCTTCTTGCGACAGCGATAGCATCAAACTGCCCAAACCAAGTTCCCTGCTTTTTGGCTCGTTTCTTCTGCTGTGCGCCCGACTTCTCCGCTTTCTAACCTCTCTCCATTAAATCATCTGGATCATAACCGTAGTTGGGAAAAGGCAGCGGCGGGCGTCTTTCCTGTTAGCGCAATTCCGGTGGGCTCGCCCCCCAGCCGCTGTTACGTCATGGCCGCATTCTCCAACTGGCGATTCAAATTCTTGCGCGACAGCTCGTTAGTCTTCCAATCACAGCTTTGCATCGAAATGATACTTGACGATCGTATTTCCTTTAGCCTCCGTTTGTTACGCATGAGAAATCGTCTTTTTCTATTGTGGAGCAGACTAGATATTGGCGGTTTGGTGATAGCAAGACAGCGCTCGAATTTCATTGTTCTCGACTGAGATTACGGAGCCAGCTGGAAGCGAGCATGTCGATATCTCCGGCACTAACCAGGCTCCCCGGTCACAGACACATCTAATGCTTTACAAAAGGGATCTAGATCACGCATCTGATAGATATCTATCGTTCACATGTAGATATTTGGAGGGACCAGAAAGAAGCTAGTGCACGAATTTAATGATCGAATTGAAAGAAGGATAAGCCCCTCCCACCGCCGTCATACAGGTCAAAGCTCAAAATCAAAGGACAAAGCCGCGGTGAGAAAAAGCAAAAGATACAAATGCGCATAGAAAAAAACCACGCCGCTTTTCGATCAAACTCCCTACCCATGTTTACCTAAACTTCGTCAACTTGTTCAGCGCCGAGATGAGACCTAGACAATTTCCTCGTCAGTATATAATGCTCACTGTAAAACTTAGAATAAACCCATTAACATACCGGTGACTCCCTGTGTCAAAGTTGCTGTTGCTTCGGTGTTCCTCGTCCCCACACACACCGTAGTAACATGCCCCACGTCTCTCTCCGCACCATACTCATTCGCCCACTTGAATAGCACCTCATCCTCACGATCATCTCCTGCCACGAACAAGAAATCCGGCGTCCATCTTTCAAGATCGCCGTTTTCTTCTGCGCATACGATCTCTAAAACTTTGGCTGCGGCGATGGATTTATTATAATCGCTAGGCTCCACGATCACTGCTTTTTCCAACGGCACAGCGTGAACGTGCTGTTGAGCTTCCATCGAATCATTGATATGGTTGACACACTCCGCGGCTTGTCTCGAAGCAAGGTTTTGGTCTTCAGCGGATCCCGTGTGCCATATATAACTACAATGTCGCTTTTCAATCGTAGTTCCCGGTGTACGCTCCCGATAATATTCCAAGATATCCTTGACGCTAGCCTGCCAGCCCAGTGATGCCGCATCGATCATCTCAATCCAAGTGCCGGTATTATGGGGACGGATGAAACAACCATTCTCAGCAATCAAACCTATACCCGAGACCAACCTAAACGATTTTTCGATATCTTCAGGCTTTCGAGATGACATGACGTAGACTATATTTCGGGAATCGAGTAGTAGATCGTTGAGGGTATCGATGACTCTCTGGGGGCTTCCTAAGATCATTCGTGCAGAGCCTGCCGATTGCACCAGTGTTCCCTCATAGTCAACCAAGAAGATCCGTTTATCGGCCCTAGCATAAGCATCTCCCACGCTAGGGATCGATAATCGAGGGATAGACATATTGCCTCTTCTTTGTTGTTCAAGCCAAGCTTTTTGTTGGTTCGCCATGAAAGAAGTGACCCAATGGACACCGGTCTGATGCATAACATCGCCATTAAGTTTCTCCCACCTCGCCCGCTTTTCCTCTGGAGACATCTCAAGGGCTTGATATACCGCGTCAGCACATTGTCGGTAATCCCACGGGTTGACGCTGATATCCGATCCAGCGAATAACGCAGAAGAACCAGTAAATTCACTGAGAATCAGTGGGGAATGCTTCTCGTCCTGGCAAAAGATGAACTCGTGGGATGTGAGATTCATACCCTCGCGGAGAGAAGTAATTATCAGTGCATCCGCAACGGTCAATAGGGCGAGATATTGCGAGAAACTGATATCCTGGTGGAGGAAAACCACAGGTGAATGGCCGAAAGTCGCAAAGGTGGCGTTGATTCTGGAAACGATATCAAGAACCGAGGTTTGCAATTCTACAAGTCCGGACGTTGACAGTGCTACCTGTATCAATGTGACTTTCCCCACCCACTCAGGGTGACTTCGTAGGAAAAGCTCGTATGAAAGAAGCTTTTGCCGAACACCTCGAACATGATCGAACTACAATCAAGATTTTAGCAATACCGCTCAACTTTCAGGTCTAGAGCTACTCACCTTGTCTCGCGCAACCAAGATCTTCTGTCCCGCATACCTGTCCAGGATAACTTTGACAAATTCATCCACCATCGGATCTTCTCTTTCTTTACTCAACCCGATAGGATCAATACCGATGGCCGAGCTAACCACATTGACGAATCTCTCCTCCAGAGCTACACCACTCGGCGTAGCTTCCACATACAACAACCGATTACAGGTCTGTAAGAAATGTCGTGCGTATTCTTCAGTTTGGAAGCCGACGAGATTAGCGCCAAGCATGCCTTCTAATAACTGTTTTCGCACTGCAAGACAGCGGTATACCTCCGAAGATGGGAATGCAACGTGCAAGAAGAAACCGATACTGGCTTCCGGAATCTTGTCACGGACCATCTTGGGGACTAGCAAAAGATGGTAATCGTGTACCCAGATAGTATCTCCCTTCTTATAGTTCTTGATGATAGTATCGGCGAATGCTTGGTTTAAAGCGACATAATAGATCCACGAATGGTCTTCGTAGGCTTTGCTCTTCGGGTTATCGGGGATCTGATAGTGGAACACCGGCCATAAGATCTGTTTGCAAAAGTGGTTGTAGTGTCCATCGAAATCACTATCCTTGCAAAAGACCGCAAGACACTCATGCTCGTCCCTGAGCTTATCTTCAATGGCAGCCTTGACGCTTTCGCTCAATACGTCAGTGGGCATACCCACAGTTCCAACCCAAGTAACCTCCTCAATACCACCCGCGTCCAAAGCAGCATTGACCGCATTTCTCAGCCCACCATTGCCTCGCTCGGCTGGCTCGACAGTCCAATCTGCACTGGCGAACAATTGAGCCTGATCGGTCAATGTAGCCTTCCTCTTGGGGACCGGGAGCTGTCTAGGAGCACCTGATACGGCTTGTAACTGCTCCGCCGGGACTGTAGCTCCTTTCTTACTCTCCAAGATTCCCTTAGGCGGAGGCGAAGCGGCTCGGGATGTAGGTTGTGTGAGCGCTCTTTTGAGTTTCGGCGGGATGGCATCGGGAGCTGCTGGTTGAGATGCGCCCGCGCCGGCACTGCTGCTTGCAGGTGCCGCTGGGATTGTGGGTTTCGCGAAGAAGATCTCGTCTGCGTTTTGAATGGGAGGAGTAGGTGGAGGTGACGGTTGGCGAGAGCCTATACGCGACGCCAGGGATTGAATGAGGCCCGTTGGCTCGTTACCAGTTTGGACTCGTAGGTTTCCAACATTTGCAGGTAATTGGGCAGCTGCGATAGTGCGAGCTGGTTTCCGACCGCGGTCGTCTTCTTTCTCGGGAACCTGGAAATTGATCGTATACGGTAAGGAGCTGTGGTTGAGGTGAAGATTGTCAGTTTGTTAGCATATATTTCTGTTTATGGGGTTCCATCGAATGACCGTCGAGGAGTATGGCGAACAGGTGGAGCATGCACAATGATGTGCAGTGCATACGTACAGAGATGCGACGAAGAGCGTCATCTTGACAGCTACTAGCTACGACGCCGAATACCGTCGTCGATGGGAGCGGAGGTGAATGATTGGTAGCAGCGAACGGCCTCTGAGCGAGTGGATATAAGAAGGTTACTGTGGAATGACAATTTGGCGGGGAGGTTTCGCTGTGTTGCGCAGAAGTGACGTCGACGTCGGCCAAAGTGTTGCCCAGCTAAAGAGACGAGACTAACCTCGAAGGACCAATGATTGATGTAATCAGTCTAGCGGACGGTTATCTGCTATTACGGGGCCTATCGACGGCGGGAGATCTACTCGAGATCGGTATCTATTGTTGAAAGGGCAGCAGCAGGAGGAAGAATAGTTAGTTAGTGGGAGAATCGACCCTCCATCTGATATTTATATTTATCTCCCGCTATTAAAATTTTTCACCCGGAGTCGATGGATTATACCTCACGGTACCTATCGTGCTCTTGGCTCCGAAAGCCATGTCTGGCGACGGATAACCCAGCTGATAGCGACAATTCCTGACTATCTGAGGAATTTTTTGCTTGATGCCGAAAAAAAGCCTCATGACGAGGGTGCTGAGATCCATATCGGAAACATGATGGAATGCTGTCGTTCGAATTCGGCCCTAGAGAAACGGGACTAAGCCCACTCTGCATGGGTTTGCCGGAGCGCATGAAGCAAAGTCGTATTCCGACTGGCTAGAAATTATTCCTTGAGGCCATCCCATCGCTGTGCTGATGCATCATGATGGAGGGGTAGCCATGTGCATTCATTCGCCTGTCAACACTCGATTAATTGAATCGTGATTTCACTCTGGCTCATGGCGTAGGATTCTCATCAGCGGGTCAATTGTAGTAAAGATCCGGTAGTTTGTAGCACATAGTTTTGATACTGCATCCCTTTACATATGACATGAATAGAGTATCTAAAGCTTTAGGAGGTTCTTTGAAGTTCGTGCAAGCGAATTGACACAGGTAGGCCAAGAACGAAAATAACACGTACTCAACACAATAATCTTCTTTGCAACAGACAAAACACAAGGTCGTAGATGGCTCCAGGATAAGATGAATTACCGGGCTCGGGGTCTCGCTAGCCTCTTACTTACGGTCCCGATAATATAACATGGAAGAGAAACCCATACCAAAGCTTTAATGTAAGGTACTATCTATCCACAGATATGCTTGCCTGTAGTTGTAATCCCATTATAATGGGATATCATGTCGTTGTCACGGAGTTTTCCGGATTATGTTTAGGAAAGCTTAGCGGGATGATGCATTTTGTGGGCAAACTGTGAGTGTAGATATCTAGGAAGCCTCTATATCACGACTACCGAGCATGCAACGGAACTAAGAATCGTCAACCACGTTTCATCTACCTCCTCCAATCATCATCAACCCCCCCCAACAAGCACCAAATTCATCAACGTTCAGGCAGCTGCGACAGCCTAAGCAAAATGAGATCAAAGAAGATCAAATCTCCAAGCCCACGCTCAGTCAGGTCCGTTGGGCGCATTCTCAGCAAGCCCCTCGACGTTGCAGAGCTCTTCAGACGCCTCTGGATCCTCTCCCGCCTCCAAACTCCAGACGAACCTGAAGAAGAAGGCGCGTGGAAAAACTTTTACAATTTGGCTCCCCCTCCTCGACTCGAAATCAGAGAGCCACCAGGTAGTGCTATCAGTCTCACTACGACTGCACCACCAACTAGTGTTTCTAACGCTATCACTCGCATCGATCTTGAGAACGCGGGAGAAAACGAGATGGCTTCACCAATCGTCAGCATGTTGAATCGCCGCGGGGCGAAGACGCAAAAGAACCCTCCTGACAATACAGTACCAGTGGAGCCAAGATATAACCTTAGGTCCAAAGACAAACCCCCACCGCCAGTCAACAAAAACAATAAGCGTCCTCGTCGCAAATGAAGACCTACATTGATGGAATGTCGTGATTAAAATTGAACTCTTACCCTTATGCATCCGCTACCATTTGCCAAAGCGCAGCTCTCACGGGAATTTACAAGAAATAATGACTGATGAGATTATGGTAACCATGCACCCTGCGTTCATTAAACCCTAGAACATCAACTAATGAAGATAAATCGTGTTTCTAGACCTACTGTTTTCAACCGAATAGATTTGTTTCTCGATTACTTGATAGGAAGATCGCAAGAGATTACCAATTTCTACCAACGAGATGTCTCTCAAATTTGTCGGTTTTAATGAATAGCTTAAATTGACTGGGCAAGCTGTGTAGTAATATGAAGTTTAAATCCATGTCCCAATCTTAGCTTGGGGAACATGCACATTTTGGATAAATATGATCTAGATCCTGCTACAAAATGAAAATCCGGGTCGCATCCTGTCAAACCTGCGGGCGTGTATGGTGGTGCGGGAACATATCAGCTAATGAAGATCTAGGAATATCCACGGAGAGGACCAGTACACACCATCGGGCAAGTTGATAAAGTGACTCCTGCGAATCTGTCTTACCCACCGTCACATACATAATCTCTATCCTAAGACTTTTATTTCTTACTTAAGAATATGAGGACCAGTGTGGTGAAATATATGTTACCAATATGTGATAGTATATTTCTACCCAAAAGACTATAGTCATACACTTCGCCTGTGTTTAAACGTTGCTAGAGCCAGTTATTTGGGAATCGCGGTTTTTACAATTCACCACTCTCAAAACCTAGCTACACGAACACGGAAGCCTTAAAGTGTTTGAGGATGCTACATCTATAGTGTGTGCATATATTTTGGATATTGGCGAAGAAATATCTGACCATCACGTGTTTCATGAGCATTGTTTTGAAGATTAATGAACCGTCTAATTAGATGGTTCATTATATAAGTCGTGGGAGCCTGTACCCCGTTTTATAAAACGGGGTACAATATCCGTAGGTTATTACTAGAATCCTAGTAAGGTGAACTGACTAGCACTATAAATTGACGGCATATAGGCGTATCTGTACCAAACCTGGGTCAGGACACATGAATACGAGCTTGTATAATAAAGTTGCAAGGGTTTTGGGAGCCTAGCGCGACGGCGGGTGAATTCAAACCGAGTTTACAGCGTCAAGGTTAAGAAAATACTCCACATTGGTTGGAGTATCAGGATAGTTGTGGGTAAGGCAACTTGAAGGGCTATCTAGAGAGGCTTTCACCAGGCGTATTCGATCAACGAGATCTCACAATGTAGCTGATGGAGTGCCGGGGCGCCAGAAGGGGTTCGGGTGGACGTATGGCGTGGCGAATCTAAGATAATTGTGTTGAATTTACCCGCTCACCATGTTCAAACATTCGCCAATGGCTGTATGTATGCGACTTTATTGGTATGAACGATCATAATATATATACGTCTCTTCCATCTTTGAGTAAATGAAGAGAATGGAAACCGCAGGTCAGTCACTGAAGGTCACATATTCCCAGGATTCACTGTGACAATGCCAGAAATTTTCAACAGTTTGGGCGTTTTTGGCCTTATAGCTGCCACTCAAGTAGCCGCGATAGCACCGAATCCAATAAATCTAGGGACATCACTCACAATCCTCAAAGAAAATGATCTCTACGGTACTTCGAAATGTCAATGTTTTATAGATTCCGTCGACTGACAATGCAACAGGAAAATACTCCAACAAGACCTCGTCGGCGATTCTACTCGAGCAACCAAACACATTCGCTTCAGCCATATCAACTTGCGGTTCCTTCTCAGAAGCTTTATGGTCTCCAGAAATCCAAGAATTCACAGCTGGTGTTAACAACTCTCTATCGTACCAAGCATATCTTCGAAAATTCTCATATAGCCAGCAGTTCTGGGTCGCAGACTACATCGATTCTAACACCAAGAAGACGACCACTTGCAGGGCGATTGATCTCGCAGGAAAGGTCAAAGCTCTAGATTGCTCCCGTCTTCTCCCAGCTTTATGTACCCACAGCGCTCCCGTTAGCAACAGCACGTTCTCGGACACCTCGGAGAAATATCAAGTTGGTGTTACAATTGGCGAACATTCCATAACTGGGTTTTGTGACGCATTTGGATTTAGATTCAAGGGCGTGAGATACGCGGCGGATCCCGGAAGATTCGAGTATTCTGTGGTATAGAAGGCTGAGAGCGATGCTGAGGCCCTAAATTATGGGCCTTGGTGTCTTCAAATCCATGATGGAGCATCTGTCGGTATGGAAGATTGCCTTTTCTTGAATATTGCAACGCCCTACCTTCCAAGCTCAAATTCCCCGCTGGAAAACCTAAAGCCGGTTCTCTTCTGGATACACGGTGGGAGCTTCGGTGAGAATAGCGGAGATCTCGGTCACATGGATGGTGTGAACCTCGCGGGACGCGGAGACGTCGTCGTCGTAAAGATCAATTACAGAGTCGGATACCTGGGTTGGTTGGCACTAGAAAACACCACTCTAACAGGTAATTACGGCTTCACGGATATCTTGAGTTCGTTGAGATGGGTGCGAGAACATATCAAGGCGTTTGGCGGAGACCCTGACCGTATCACGGTTGGTGGAGACTCTTCTGGGGCTGCAGCTGTGAGAGCGCTGATGACGTCTGAGTCCGCTGCCGGTCTCTTTCAGGGTGGGATTATGGAGTCTCTGCCTATTGGGTTTCCACCTGTTCAATTCTATTCTCAGTATATGACGATACCCGAATCCACCGCCCTATACGGACCAGCGGTGTTAGATGGAACCGGATGCGGCTCCGCATCCGATATTGCCGCGTGCTTGACGGATATTGATGCCAATATATTGAATCCTATCACCGTGACTAGTGTCGGACGGTATGATTTCCCTTAATAATTCGCTCGTAGTTTCTAAATCGAAGAGCCTGCTAATTGGTAAACAGAGAGTTCTATCCGGTTGTCGACAATGTTTTTCTCAAGACACGAAATCTCCCTGTGACCGGTAAAGGCTACGCCGCGAACGTTCCAGTCCTCATGGGCGTCAACCGCGACGAAACAGGAATCCAACTATCACCGTACTATGGTATCGAGGACTTGGATATGTTTCTCCTCGGCGCTAGTCAAATCACAGGCGTCGACCTGACAGCATGGGGACACTCTCCAGCGTTCCCGCGCCTGGAAGGTCCTCCGGCCTGGACAGCCTTCAACGTAACTCAAAGAATTCTTACAGACGGCGGGTATAAATGCCTGGCCTGGGCGAACGCCTATTCCGCTGTCAAACATAAAGTTCTCCCAGCCGTATACACTTACGAATTCAATCGAACGTATCAGCCGACTGAATATACGCACCCGATCTGTCGGCCACCTATCACTATGGATCATCCATACGGCGATCCGGATGGGGAATACTTTAAATGTCACAGTGGCGAAACCAGCCTCGTCGTCGGAGAAATTGTTAGTGGAGATAAACCTATCAGAGATGAGAACGATATTCCATTCGAGCAATTGATCGTGGATTATTGGGCCGCGTTCATCTGGAACGCTGATCCTAATCCGAAGTCTGGATATTTGAAGGCCAGAGGTTATTGGAATACTCTAAACCAGATTACTGTTGCCGGGAAATGGAATAAAGTCAATACCAGGACATCTAAAATGATGAGGTTGCAATGGAACGGCGGGTTGACTGACATGGACGAGCGGGAACAATGTGAAGTGATTGGACTTCCTTATGAGTACTATGAAATCAATCTGTGATCACCTATCTCAATTCTCCTAGGCTTGTTGCTACAAAGCAGGTACGGAATCAAATGGCGGTAAGGTTATACGGATGGAAGATCACATGGCAGTGTATAATAATATTGACAATGAGGTTTGCCTCACGAATTTTGAAATGTATTTCTATTAGGGTACACACGACAGAATAATGATAAAGCATGTATGATGGAGAATAGCAAGCACTTGGTAAATCTCGCCGAAGCACAAGTCTGAAACCACCGTTGAACATCTACACCACCACCCTTAAAAAGGATACGGAGCTCAACCGTACTCCACCACCCTTCTAACATAAACCTCAAGCCTTGAGCTTCCGCATTTGGCACAATATCCCCTGCGTACCACCTTCCCCTGCTTCAAAAGCTTTCACGCAATCGAAACTGAATCGAGGTAGAATGGACACCTAGAATATAACCCTACTAACGAATACTCTCTCGACTCTACAAACGATTAATGCTTCAAACAAAGAATGATGGACATGGCGATATAGACCTTCTTTCTCTCGCGCCAGGGCAGTGATCTTCGCAACAATAGATGAAAAGAATACTCACTCGTATTCTAACGTGTTGGAGACGTATTGTTCTTGGGTTCTGTTCTTCCCCTGGCGCTTTCAAATTTCTCAATCGATCAAATTGTGCCACAAATCACCTGAAATAAAGCTCACGTGAAGCGAGAGAACATGTCGAATCGGTTCGACCAACCGTGGCAAATGATCAGAGTAGACCTGATTATATATGTACAGTACTCAAAGCCTCCGACCCAAATATATACAATACAGAAGCGGCGGGATCTGAGCTCTTTTTATCACCTATGCATAATGGGGTATTATAGCATTACCTTTGAGGCACCTTTCTGAGCTGCCGCCTCGGAGCTCATCAAAAACAGTTCCCATGGCTCGCCTTCGAGGTTTCCTTTCTCTTCTTCCTCGGTGATAATCTTTTGATCTCCGATGATGACGGTCGTCTCTTTCTTTTCCTCGAATTGTTCGACTAAATATTGTTGTGCTACTCTTTGGACATCAGCTACTGTGACATCGAGTAAACGTTCTCGTCTCCTGCATTGACCCAGTTTATTATTAGTAGACGCCCTAGACTGCCGCAAAATAGGGAAACTAAGCAATACTTACGTTTGTTTCATCTCTTCTGTGACACCATCCAAGAACCTCAGCATTCCCTCCATATTGACACTCTTAGGAGCGTCGATGCCTTGGAATATAGTTAATTTGGCCTCCTCAAGGTCTCTTTCACTCCATTCCTTGTTCGCAGCAATCTCTCCGGATTTCCGAACGACGTTGATTGTATTTATGGGATTAGGGTCCCGATAACTGTAAAACTTGAACAATCCAGTAAGAGCGCCCTGTCCCGCACCGCCGCCATAAGCGCCACCCTTCTCCCGAATCTCGTGATGAAGGTGTTTATGCGTCAACATGCTGCTTAGAACAGATAGAGCAGCACTATCAGGATGAGTATAAGGAACGGTTCGTAAAACTGTCCCCGTGTAGTTGACCTGGAAAGGTAACGGGCATAATATTCTCCTCTGTCTGACATCGATCTCGGGGAAACTCTCCTTCTCATAAATCTTTTCGGTCCGCGGTAAGCTTTGGAGATAGTTTTGTATGTGGAGCATATTATCTTGAACCGATTCCTGACCACAAGTGACCGCGATCCGCATAGTACTGCTTCTACTACTCGGGAATTCGCCGATACTTGCGATGTTTGACAGCGCTGGAGCGTATAGCTCGGTGTTGGATAGATCGCTGATCATTTTAACCTGCATGAGTCCGCTAATGCTCTCGCTAGCTCGTGCAGCGCTAGTCAAAAACGAAGACGCGTAGCCATTGGCGTATGAATGCCCGCTTTCAGCGATCCCATCAATAGCCCCACTTGCCATCCCCTTGATCAACGAATGAAGTTTCGATATCCGGCTGAAATTTGTCTCGACAATAATGGATCGAAGGATTTCCAGCATCGCCGGGACATTCTTGTCCAAGCAGTGTCCAGCGAACACGATACCTTCGCGGCAGTTGTCTATGTTATTTGGGTCAGTGCCGACAAAAGGCGAACAGCTAATCCCACCGGTTTTGAGCTTAATCTCGTCCTCAATCATTTCTTCCGTCTTGGAGCTTGTTCCCAGGCGGAAGATAGAAGACGCGTAGAGCGGCAAATGTTGCCGTGCAATATCCGGGTGTTCGTCGAAGTTGACGTAGAGTCGGAAGTAGCTAAGTCCATTTGTCGGCGCTATTTTCCATTGAACATCGACACCATCAACTTTGTCCATGTGAAGTTCTATGGGATCAATTTTCCGCGGGATGTCTTTGACGTATAGCGTGGGCAGACAGCTTGCATCTTCAGATTTGGCTTTGTCCTGGACTTCGAGCAACTCCTCTTCCTCTTCCTTAAGGACCTCCCAAGCTTTTTCTGGGCCTCCCAATTTCTCTACGCTAGCCTCTAACCGCTCACTCTCCGCCTGTTTCAACTTGGCTTCATAATCTGACGCTGCCTCCATTGTGAATTTCAAGGCGTTTCCGTCAATGAAGTATTTCTGAATGAGCCCCTCTAAGTAACCACCGGCTTCATAAAGCTCTCGAAACCTTGAAACGATTTCATTCCACTTTAGAGTTTCGAACGGATCTATTCCGACAAACCAATTAGGCTGCACTCGGTGCATGAGACTCATACCGAATTTCGCTGTTTTCTAATAGACACCGTATAAGCACACGTCTACTAACAAATTACCAGGGGTGCTTACATGTTTCAAGGAGATTTCAAGTTGGTGTAGTAGACCTTCCACCTTGCTGTTGTCGAACCCTTCGTCCCGCATTTTCTGCAGCGCTTTCATGATTTCCGGGGGTATTGTCGCCTTATTGGTATCTTTAACGCCTTGTAGTCCGATGGAAAATATCCCTTTCGCGTGACTGGTGTCGTACCCAGTATTCGGTGAATATGATGCGCCAAGACCGGTCTCGATCAAGGCTTTGTACAGCGGCGATCCAAAGCCATCCATCATCAGCTGCGATAGAACTTGTAAGCCGAAGTTTTCCGCACTATCGGTTGCATCGCAAGTTATCCAACTCAAGGATAGGATTGTCTGTTCCCCGGCGTCTGCCAAGCTATCAACAGGTCCTTCAACCGTAACACTCATCGGCTTATCGATTATTATCGGCATCTTGAGGTCTAAATCCACGGGTATCTTGTCAAAGCCGGAGAGCTTTTGGTCGACCTGTTCCAAAGTAGGTTCCAGAGGGAAGTTTCCGTATGAGAAGATCTTCGAATTTGACGGGTGATAGTGTTCCTTGTGGAATGCCCTCAGTTGTTCCAATGTCAAATCCGGGATGAATGCCGGGTCACCACCGCTGTTGTTGATTGCAGGAATAATGTGATCCATGTATCGCTTATAGAACAGATAACTTCGATCCGACATCTGACCCTTCATCTCGTTGTAAACGACACCCTTGAACTCCACGGGTGATTCCTTATCCGCCACATTCTCCGGTCCTATTCTCCAGCCTTCTTGCTTGAAATCGGATTCCTTGAGAAGTGGGAATAATGTCGCGTCGAGGTAAACGTCAGTGAGATTGGCGTAATCCGTTTTGTTGGTGGTAGCGAACGGGTATATGGTATGGTCTGAGGCGGTAAAGGCGTTCATGTAGTTCGATAAACTCCGGTTGAGCATTTTGAAGAATGGATCTCGAACGGGGAACTTTTTCGAGCCGCATAGCGTTGTATGCTCGAGGATGTGCGGTAATCCAGTGGCATCTGGGGGATTTGTCTACGGATCAACCTTAGAAACCCCAAAGAGATATAATGGAAGATGGAGATTTTCGCACCTTGAAGCCGATGGCGAAGACATTGTTGCTGTCTTCGCGGGCGACGTGTAGGTAGTCGGCCCCGGTCTTGTCGTGTTTGAAATGTAAGGCGCTGAGTTCGAGTTCAGGGACGTGTTTTGCTCGCTGGAGCGTGAACCCGCTGAGCTTTAGTCCAGGTTCTGGAAGCACTGCCAAGTTCGCAGTATCAATGGGTCCTGCTGCTGTAGCGAGGAAGCGCCGGGATAGCGGCAATCGCCGCGAAAGCGGTCTCGCAGCTCGGAGCATGATCGCGGCGTTGAATTTTGATAACACGAATGACTGTCTCCGGTTCTTTTATGTCGATAGCATGTCGTCGATGTCGACCGGTCCACCGCGATGTGGAGTTAGTTGGCTTACGGCTAGATTGGAGGAGGAAGTTGTTCAAGTTCTCGTCGAAGATACAAAATTTTTTGGTAGCGAAGACTGCACAACACATCCGTCGGAGACGACGTCTAGACCATTCGGTTAGTAATAGACGATATTGTGTACTAACCATACTCTCGCGTTCGAGATTAAAACATGCAGAGTTACCGTGGACTAAGTTCTGATGCATAGCTTTCTTGAATTATTTTTGGGCTAATTATCCTTGTGGAATGCAATTTTAGCAGTATACATGATATCAGGAAATAAATACAATGGACCTCAACGTAGTTGACTAGTCAAGATAAAACTGAGAAGCTAAACTATAGAATTAGATGTAGAAAAACGAAAAGCCAGACTCGTAGTTGTGATCGAAAAGAAAGAAGAAAAGAAAGCTGCCTTCCAGAGCTCCATGAGATCAGATTAGACGTCAAGCCGCGTGTCGAGAATATCCGCACCACCTTATGCCGAGGTTGCGTCTGCAATCTCGAAGCTTGACATTAACGAGACCCGTCGTTGATAGCCCGCAGGAATTGATATCAAGCTAAGAAATTACAATTAGTAGACCCTTTAAAAAGTAGCAGTATCGGTGCTCACCTCTCGTCTAGCAAGCTTCTCGCCTCTTCAGCTAACTTTTCAGCCTTTGGAACGTTCCCCGAGGTAGCCGCCTCGCCAGCTTCAACAGACTTATTCCTTGCAAACACCGCTTTCGCAAGCGCCAATTCCCATTCACCTTCGGATCCGTAGTTTCTCGTTCCGTCACCGCCTCCATAATCCCGCGCTCGTCGAATGTACGCTTCCAACCCTGCCAAGAAGCCCTTCAACAATAAGAAATAAAAAGATTCGCAAAGCGGACGTAGAGCTCTGATGTACTCTATCCCAGTCGCCTGCGTGATTGGTGGTAATGTAACACGCGCTATAGCGGTACTCCCGGGTATCGACTTTGCAACAAGCAGTCCCCTTGAAAAGCTCTTGGAGTACCCATCGTATGAGAAGTATTCGAATGAAGAGCCGTCGCATAAAACTCCTATGATTGGTACGGAAAATCCCTGCTTTTCGTTGTTGAGATTGACGGTCTCGAGTTCCGCGATGAGTTGAGCAATGGCGTTTAAGCGGTCTTTTCCAATCCCGAGGTTGAGTCTGATATCCAAGACGAGGATGGTACAACCCCCAAAGCATTTGAAATAGTTTCTCAAGCCATGCTTCTTTGGAGTGTCCGATTCCACGAATTGTTCAGGACGGTTGTAGATCATCAAACGGAACCAAGAAACAATGGTATTGAATGCCTATCATTCTAGAGTTAGCAGCCTTTTAGTAAACAGAGAATACAAGATACATACTGCACTAATATAGCGTGACCTCCCAGCCTCGCTAATGTGATCAGCTGGGGGGCCGTATTGGTTTCCGAGAGTCTCGAAATCTTGGACGATGGATCTGAAATCCAAGCTCTTTATTCTGGCTCGGTGGACTTGGAAGGTAGGTGCATCTCCAACCATTGCATGGGGGTCAAGATGCACCCTCTCAGCCATCATTCTATATGAAAGCGAAGTGGCGATATGTTCCAAATCTCGTTCTATACCGCAATATCCGAATCAGTAAGGATGCCGAACAATATTATGATGCAAGATATCTTACCAAGAGCCTTTGCCCTGACGCCATCAAGGTCTAAGCCGTGCTTTTTGGCAAGATGTATGATCGCTGACTCTGCGCCCTTCCTGCTCATAATCCGTTCGTCGAGGTAATCATGCCGGTGCTCGTCATGGTGCCCTTGGATGTGATGGTGCGTGTGGATGTCCGCTACAGGCGGCGTTTCCCCTCTCAACGGTAACTTTTGGATATCGATTCCGTGAATCGGGATAGCAGGGGTTATAATCTCACCATTTGCACCGTGGGTATGATGGTGGTGGTGATGGTGCGGGTAGTGATGTCCTTTCCCGACATTGCATTCCCCATCGGTAGGCTCCGGCACGGCTTGTGCTCCAACGGCAGTCCTGCTGCCATAGCCATGGTGGTGATCTCCCATTGTATTGGTAAGATGACGGAGGTGCCCTGGCGCTTGCGCTTTGCAATACTCACAATCGATGGAACAATCGTATGGCATAGTTCGCCCAAAAGCGAGATTACGTTAAGAGATATGATGAGCAGCCAGAATCTTGTAGATTGATTATGAAATAGCCAGCCGCTCGATAGCGATAGAAATGAAAAATAAATCGAACCGGGCGCTTTATGAACCACGTTGGATGGCATGCATGTGCACTCACGAGAAGACCACGGTGGAAATGAGCTCGCATTTTACATCGTATGAACTCTAACTTTCGTATATTGGCACGAGTTTCGGATGAGGAATTTAGAGTTCATTGGGGGATATAGCTCAACGGGAGGGTGGCCCCCGGGGAAGTTCAGGAGAAATGGACGGATATGATGGGGATTGAACTTTATACGAGGATGTCGAGTCGAGCGCTGGATCGAGATGGGCCCAGGCCTTACCGTATCTCGACAATCCGGTATCTAGATTTTTCATGCTAGGACTTCTCGGTTCGACTGTAATCGTAGAATATATGTATATCGCAAGGTAGCTGCTTCAACATGCGTGCGAGGAGTGGCATTAGCCTCTCAAACGAGCTCAAGCCGTGTGCCCGACGCCATTGCGCGACACCCGTCCCATAGCATGGGCCCTCGAGTGCGACCCGGATGTCCCACCGCCGCATGCCCCCTCTGAGAGGCAGATGTCGTTCCTGGCGGGTGTTTCCTCGTGGTGGTGGTGGTGGCGGGTGTGTTGCGGGACGTTGGATTGTTAGGAGGCCTCTCCGTGATATCATCTTCCCCCCCATCGCCCATTCCTCATTCTCCATCTCCACACCGCATCGCCCAATCTGCCCCTCAGTGTGCGCCCTCTCAAAGCGTCGCCTTCACACCCCCGATCCTCCCCGCCGTCGCAGTGCAGTCGAAGGACGCCATATTGCCGGTTAGCCGCTAAAGACGAGTTTCGTTTACTTGGTTGTTTGCCCGCAAAAAACAGTGTTTGAGCCTTTGTCAGGCACCAAAAAGATTTCTCGCAAAAAACAACCTGCAAAGCGTTCGTCCGCTCAGTGGCCAGTCCAGTCCACTCAACCAACCTGCAAGGAACCAGAAAGCCCTTCCAGCCGATCCATCCATCGATACACAATCAAGTCCGATCCGTTCGCCGTTCGCCGTATGAGACGCCCTGAATAGTCTGCTATTGCTCCCGAATATCTAACCAGGAACACGGAGGCTGGGGGAACTTTTTTTTTTACCAACTTTCACACCGCTTCCAACCGCCATCGATCTGGCTCTCTTGTCGTCTCGTCCGCTTTCATTTTGTCAAATTTCTCTCGTCTACCGTCGGAGGAATGGCTGCCACCTTGGAAACAAGCCGAAGCCACGACCTCACCAATTCAACGGCACACGACACCTCGGAACATCTAACCAACGGCCACGTCGAACACGGCCCCAATGGAACAGATTCCCAGGGCGGCCGCTCGTCGGCAGACAGTTCTGCTCACCACCACACCGTCAGTCAGGGAGCCAAAAAAGCGGGGGGGAAGAAGAAACCGGTGGATCCGAATGAGGTTAGCTTTGGATGTCGAGAGACTGCCCTTGGTCGAAAGCTGCAGCCGTTGCTGTGTCTAGTCATGCCGTATTTCTAATGCCTTGGTGTTTCGTCGGCCCGCTCCATGCTTGTAGGGATACAATCTCTTGACGACCCGAATTTCACAGCTCGAGACCGATGTATCGTTGGAAGAGGAGGAAGAGAAGGCCATGGGTGAGGATAGCACCGATGTCTCTGCTATTTTTCTCCAGAAATCACCTATTCTAACCCCTCTTTGACAGCCCGGGCGGTCCGGAAGGCCAACAAGGAGCTAGCGGACCTCGTAAATAATCGAGAAGACCACCTCGCAAAAGTCGAAGCGATCCAACAAAAATATAGCGAACTGTTCCAGGAAATGAAGAAACTCGAACGTGATTACAATCGAGCCAGAAGACGAGCCGACCAGCTGCAGAAAGAAAAGGACCATAATAGAAGCGAACTGACCAAGGCCAACAATATGAAGAATAAACTGGAACAATTGTGTCGTGAGCTTCAGAAGGAAAACAGAAGAGTGAAGGTATTCAATCTGCGCACACCGGGGGAAATTTGGTCTGCAGATCGTATAGTAACATTGAAGGAATCATTTTTAGGACGAGAGCAAGATGAAAGAGCAGAGCGAAAAAGATAAACGGGAAGAACTCTCCACCAAGTTCGAGAACACCATCTGGGAAATCAAGAATCGAATGGAGGAAGACACAGAAACCGCCAACGGCAAAGCCCTCAATATGGAAGCCGACTCTATGTAAGATTGACAAAACGCACAGCACAATCCGAGTTTGAAGCGGGGACGGCTGATATCCATGGCGCGGCTCTCAACATAGGATCAAACTCAAATTCCGAACACTGATTGACCAGTACGAGATGCGGGAGCTTCATTTCCAGTCCCTCCTACGAACCAAAGAGTTGGAAGTCCAGTACAACCTCGCCCGTTACGATCAAAAGCGGAAGCAAGCCGATGCCGAAACAATGAGAGCTAAAGCTCTTCACGCTCAAGTCTCGACGTTTTCGCAGACCGAAACCGAGCTCCGCTCGCAACTTAACATCTATGTCGAAAAGTTCAAGCAGGTGGGGCATATTTTTACGGGTGTTGTTTTCTATGGGGAACTTGCGGGACTAACTTCGGAATGTGTATAGGTGGAGGACACTTTGAACAATAGCAATGATCTGTTCCTCACATTCCGCAAGGAAATGGAAGAAATGTCGAAGAAGACGAAAAGGTTGGAGAAGGAAAATATGGCGTTAACCCGTAAATCCGACCTCATGAACCGAAACATCCTCGAGATGGCCGAGGAACGGACGCGCCAACAACGGGAACTCGAAGCCGCGAAGAAAAAGAGTGCCAAGTTGGAAGACATCTGCCGAGCTTTACAATCCGAGAGGACCGCGTTGGAGAATAAGCTTCGAGGCGTGGAAGAAGCGGAGGAAGAGTACTCGGACGCCGGGGATGAGGAAGAAGGTAGCGAAGGGGACGAAGAAGGGGAAGGGAGCGAGTATATGGATTCCGAAGAAGATGAGGATGAAGACGACGAGGAAACCGAAGATGAAGGTTTGTTTGAAGATGACGCTGATACGAACGGTAACAATAGTCATGTGAATGGAACAGCCGCTGCTGCTGTTCCGAAGCCTGGCGTTAACAACGGCAACCATAATCAAGTTCCCAAAAATATGGTTCAGAACAAGATCCGATCTTAGAGCTGCACCGTTTTGTACATGTTGCCTTATACTCTGCTCAAAAAGACAATGTTTATAGCACATCCGAATTCATCCTTCGCAATCCAAGTCCTGTCAGACCCTCGTGAATCTTACAAATGTTCATCTTGTGTTCATCTTGCGAATAGAAATACATCACACCTAGAGACTGTTAACAAAGAAGCTGCTCACGTGACTTCGGTGCCTTGTATCCTGGGTACTAATTACAGCTCAGGTGCGTTTATACTTTGCTGTGACCTTATCACTTTAAAGATCCTTCAACATAGTTTAAGAGATGGTAGCTCTTGACAAATTCCATAAAGATTATTAGATTCCGTTGATATCAAGCTTCGATTCCCCGACCCTGCCAGGTCCAAAGTCGATATACAACTCGGCTGACGAACAAACCGTTGTATCTCCGCCCACAGCACCCAAGCCGCCAGTGCCAGTCTTAACAGATCAAATCCGCCTGACAAGTCGTTACTGGAAAGGCAGACTATGCAATATTACGTTAGACGAATAAATCATCGCACGAAATGACCAAATAAAAGAGACTTAAAGAGTATTGAAGATGGTTATACTCAGCATACCTTTTAAGGGAGCGTCATTGATCAGATCTTGCATCGGTCTTGCTATATTTGTATTCCGGCTCCTATCATCTAAGTCGGTGAAACTCTTGTATTCCATCCCGATGCTTAGAAGTGGATCCTAGCCCCGCACATCCATATGCGATTGAATTCTAAACCCAAACGACACATATTCAGCCAATCTGTACAGCGGGTTAAACCCGACGCCGTCATAGAGTTCTTCATAAAATATAACGGGGATTTAAGGCAAATCTTCAGCGACTTACTTTTTCGCGTCTTTAAATTGATCCGAAACAATCAACGGCGTGGCACCCGTCCAAGTAGCCGTATTTTTAAAGGATATCCAAAAGGCTTCACCATCGGCTTGTAATTTGTTTCTGACTTGCGGGTTGAAGCGTAATATCTGATTACAACTATCATACTCCCACGCCGCCGTCTCTTCCATCCGCTTCTCGGATATCTGAAGCTCGGTGTATCCACGTAGCCGTGTCAGCTGACTTGATCCCTCAGAATTCTTCGCGGGATCTGGCCATGTTACTATAGTTTCGATTTTAGTTAGCATGGTGTCTACCTGACCTTGGACCCCCAGGGGGGGAAATGTAGATGGTGATAGATGGACTTACTGTATACCCCGGCGTAATTTAACGCACCCACGTTTTTACTCGTATACCTCTCCGGCGTGAAGTTCTCTTTCTTCAAGATCCGGGCAAACAGTTTCACGGGTTTCAAACCGCTGTCGGTATCCGCGAAGGTTAACTTCGAACCGAGTGATATTATGAGTAACGGAGGTAATATCGATATCGCTGATGCTAGCATTTTTCTGGTGTAATTTATTGGTCTGCGGGATATTCCGAATAGTTAGTCATCGTTCATTCGTCCTGGGAAGAATGCTGCAGCTGAGGCGCTTAGAAGTTTATGCGAAATGTATTCGCGAAATTTGGAGTATAGGGATCATCAAACATTATCATCCATGGGGTATAATATCGTACATGTATACGTGCCTATCCTACCCATGTAAACTCTTCTGGAAAGGCTAGAAGGAGTTCCTGTGTGGGGATTATTGACATAATACATATCATTGACGATTCATTTACTAGGAATGAGCATGTTGAGTTTGAAGCTCGAAGCGCTGGTTTACTCGCGTTTTTCAGGATCTCGCGGGAGACCACGTTGGTCGCATGGGCTCGTGGGGGGTGAGGGTGGATTGTATGGTACGGAAATATTATTTCTCAAACGTTTCGGATTCACGGGGACTCCTTCAGTGTAATTTAAGCAAAGCGCCCGACGAGCGTCTTTAGATGATATCGTACTGAACATGTGTAGCCGTTATCGTTTTCAGCCTCCTTCCCGTCTCTGAATTCGGGTCAATTTGTTGCAGAAAATGCGTTGTCAAGATTGGCAACGATAGTACTATCGCCTTATTCTTCCCTCGTCAGGCCTGACTCTGAAGAAACTGCAAAAATATCTCGAATATCGGAAGAAAAAACCAAGTAGCTGATTAAAATTCTTTTAATGAAATGAGGCATATAACAAAAGGTTCATTCACGACAAAAATGCGAATCCTGGTATATCCCATGCGATGAAAAAATGAGTGGATGAATAATGATATCAAAAAGAAAATCCCAAAAATATAATCCGCCATAGATATAATGCTTCGTAATAGAAAATATTAAAAAAAGTAAACCGCTAAAGAGATATGCTATGATGTGGTATGAATGCACAGCTTCGTCTTGTCGACTTCATCACTCCACCCTCAACACCTACCCCAAGCCCTGCAACTCTTCCATCCTCGCAAAGTTAAAACAAAGAGAATTTTTGAGGGTTAACGTTTCCCCGCTGTGATGTTTGTGATCACGCCGGTCCTGCCTATCCGTGGCTCATCATTTGCTAAAGTGCTAGTGGCGGAACTGGTGGATTTGGTATGATTTCTTCGAATTTCAGTGATGCGGTCTCGGTGGAAGTCAATGTCACTGACGGTATGCACCGGACCTCTCGATATCGCTGCTTCTTCTTCTTCTCTTCTCTTCGCGAATAGACGGTAGAAAAAGAATGCTATTGCCGCAAATATCGGTATGCTTATCCCGATAGCGATACCCGCTATCGCGGCGGTGGAAAGACCGGCTTTGGAAGCTTGGTAAGGCATACAATCATTTATGATTGTTTCTATTGGAGTTTTCTCTTCGTTGGTGTATGTTACCGTGACTAACGGTTTCGATGTATCTGTCGGGCAGTCGTACAATTTATAAGAAGTTGGAGTTCCGTTAACAATCCCGCTCACGGTAGTCGAAATAGGCCATCCTTGGGTCTCTTGGGCTAGTTGGGCTAGGGGTACTGGAAGACCTAAGGTGGGTATAGAGCCTGTGGTTGCTGTCGGGACGGGGATTCGACGGACGATATAGGCTTGTGACGAGGCGGTTAGGAATGTGAGGAGATAGAAGGTAGAAGGCAAGAGGATTCTTGCTGTTGAAAGTTTCATGGCTCGGCATATAGAACGAGTGGGTGTATCCGAAGATATATATCCAAAGTATATAAATTGGAAGTCTTATTGGGGAAGCAACTGCTTGGCAAATGCTCTCTGAAATGCGCATGCAAGGTGCGAAAGGTTATTAAAGAAGATGCGAGATCTCGTTATGACGTATATTATGGGTACTTCTGAGAGGGAAATCTCGGTTCCTGAGTTTGTCTGCGGGAGAGAAGCTGAAGAGCAGCTAGCTGAGAGGATGCAAATCTCGAGAAGAGACTGGAGGGAGTGAGAAAGTGGAACCTCTCAAGATACAGCAGCCACCGGCGTCTTTATAAAATTGCAGCTTATTATCGAGCATAAGGATATTTCCCCGCTCGACTAAGAGTGTGCCACGCGAGAGCTAAGTAGCTACGTACATGGTGCAGCAGCCAGCTTATTTTTACAAGCTTCGAGGCGGACAAGCTTTGAGAAACAGCTTCGTCAATGCGAATCAGAGAAAAAACCATGCATGGCAAACTTGCAATCTCAGAGCAGAAGAAAAACTTCCCGGATCTCGATTCGGAATGCATACGCCCACATGGCACATGGCTAATATTTTTCGAAGCGTCCGGCAGACTGCAGCATGTATAGATGTATGTACTCATCAACCAGGTGGCCAATGGAAGCGCGACATTCGACGTCGCGGTGATTGCTTTAATATGTACGAGACCAGGTTCGGTACGAGGAACTCGGTCGCCTTCGATTTCTCTCGTGGGATATAAATTTAGCTGAGTCTCGCAAGCGCAATCAGCTGTACCTGGATGCGCCCCACCAGCCGTCTGATATGGCGATATCATTTGCGGGTGTGCCTGGCTGTTGATTGTCCGATGTTTCAAAGCTGTTTGCCTTTCGCTGCGCCAAGCCTGCTGTGCTGCACGTCGCAGCAATTTTCCCACTCGCTTCCTTCTCTCTCTTCTTCTCTCTCGACTTCTCTGCGACGACTCGAACATTCTCTGTCAGCTTCGAGCAATGCTCGTCCGACCCACTCCGCGGCTGTCCTCCCTCCGACAGCCTCGTTCGTTTCTTCTCTCGCAATGGCGACTTTCCTGCTACCCGGCTGACGACGTTCGAGTTCCCTCCCGCCAACAAACCCGCTCCTTCATCCTCCCGACCCCACCGTCGCAGCGCTTCTCAGCCACCCGAAAAATCGCCTATCCTCCGTCGCAGCTATTCACGCTAATCTCAGATGTAGGCTCGTACTCATCTTTCGTACCTTTCTGCATCTCGAGTACCGTCACCGAGCGAACCCCCCCACCAGACCAACTCCCCGTCAAAGCCGATCTAAGGGTCGGATGGGGCGGCTTCGACGAAACATTCACTAGTCGTGTACGATGTGAAAAGCACAGTTCAACTGTCGATGGAAAGAATCAGACTGTAAATAGCAGGGAAGGCGGAATGGTCGAAGCTGATGCTACCGAGAATTCTATATTTGAAGTCCTCCGAGCACGATGGGTCATCAATTCCGCCAACCGGAATTTCACCACCGCCGCTGGCGATGCCAAGGAGGATACCGAAAGCAAAGTGGATCTGGAGATCGAATACAAGTTTGCGAATCCGATTTATGCAGCCCTGAGTGAAGCTGTCATGCCCACGGTTGCAGGAAAGATCATCGAAGCATTCGAAGAACGAGCGGAGAAGGTGCTCGGTCGATCGTAGAGATGACAGCTCTGTCGTCCGAACCTCCAATCCTCTAATCTCACTTTGGGCACTGTTTCAGATGATTGGGGGGTGGATGTGTGGGGCGGTTTGTATATAAAAATATCTTGATGGTGAGTTGTGTGTACAGCCGTATCATACGGAACCCGTAAAAGTGCCAAAAAGCGTGTACTATATAATTTAGACCTGGCCGTTTATAGAAAACTTCTCTCATGCATGAAATCCGCTGATGCGACGAGACTATCGATTGATTCAGGGACGAAAACTCTATTTTGTTTCGGTGTTTCAACAACTTGGTTCTCATCTGTGACGAAATGCGAGAAAGCAAAGGACGGGATACAGAGCTAAGAAAAGAAAACACATGACGCATAAGATTCCGATTCCCCACCCTGAACTTTGAATTGCTCAAAATAAAAAACTCCAATGGGTGAATAGCGACAAGAAGGTGCGAAGGAAATGCTGTGGGGTTTCTGTTTTTTATGTACACCCGGTAAAAGCGAAGGGTTCACGAGTTTTTTCTTCTTTTTATTGGTATATATGCGGATATCGCCGGTTGACCGGCTACTTGTCAACATCCCGACCGTTATTTCTGGAGGTATTCCCGAAAAGTGCTATCGTTTTCCGATTGAGATATGCGGTGTATTCGATGAGTAAGGGTATCGTGTCTAATATCCGAGCATCATGCGTCTGTTCCGGAATAGTCAAGTTAGCCAGGAGTTCCCCCATCGTTGATCTAACTAGAGCGTTCGGTCCTTACGCCAATTCGAACAACAATCCTCCAAAGACGACGAATCCTAAAACGGCGAACCATACGGGGGATATTGGCATCTTCGAAGGCTTCTCGTACGTCTTGCGGTCGCCATCGGCCTTGCCACGCTTAGCTGCCTCGCGCTATTTCACCAGTCAGATTAGTTTCCTCGATTCCGTCTATTATCCGAATATGAAGGCGTACCTTTGCGAACTTCTCGTTGGCTAGTCTCTGCTGAGGGGTTTGCTGTGCCTGGAAGTATCGTGAAACGGAAGGACGTTAGCTGGCTGATCGTTCTGTCTGGGGGATAGCGACGACACGGGCGGTATCCGAGACGAACCATTGTGAGAGTATGTATATAGTTGATGCGATATCGAATGCTACGGCCGTGTTTCTCCGACGGGAATTATTGGTACCGATGATGCTTCTCTGCGTGTTTACTTGGTCGAAGATGAGGTTGAAGTCGGACGAGTCGCACAAGATCGGACGGCGGGCTTTAAGTTGTGGCCTGCGAAGAGCTAAAAGAAGATACGTGTTGACTTTCCCAGTCCGCCGCCGCAAACAGGGGCCACCATATCCACGTTAATTTGCAGCGACGGACTAGGCGAGTTAGCGCACGAGCAGGGGCACAGAGTATCGAATCATACATACCCCGGCTGGAAAAACTTCTTGTCGCAGTTTCGTTCGAAGCTTCTACAACCCCGCCGGTATACGATACGACATTCGAAGAGTCATGGCGACACGCCTCTTGCGGTCTGCGCTGGTCGCTGCGGCGAGGAATAGAACAGCATGGCCGATATTACCTTCTCGAACACGGATGTTCCCAGCTTCTCCGTTGAGAAATACGACTCGGTTCTCTAGTACCGCTTCAAATGGTGGTAGCCCCGCTACAGGGACCGAGAAGAAAACATCCCCGCACGTGCGTCTTCCACCACCAAAAATGAAGATTTACCACGTTTCTACCTACGAAAGAATATTCGAGAAAATATATCTTCTCTGAATCATTTTGCGACTTTATTTTGTATTAGGAAAGTGTCTGACGAGGTTTAGTAATTTTACAGGTATCCTATTATAAAATATACGGGCGAGCATTCTCGACGGTTCTGTTGATGTCGTTGCTCGTTTATCAGGGTTTATACTACGGATGGATGTATTTGGAGACCTTGGAGATAAAAACCGGGAAATCAGGTATTTATTTCCATCCCATTTTGAATCCTCGTGTTCTATACCTATGGGACGACGAATGAGTGCGTGTATGTTGATGAGCATGTTAGCCGAGATACAGGAGTTGGAGGATAAGATTCGGGAATTACAACGGCGAGCTGCCAAGCTAGAGGAGAAGAAGGCTAGAATGGGGAGACTGTAGCCTTGATAGGTTTTATTCTTAATTCTTTTTTGGACTTTCCTGGTAGATGGAGGGATAGATGGTATACAGATAGAGGGGCGTTGTCGCATCGAATTCACAATCCTGTCCGTTCAAATTTAGCATATGCATTCGAAGCTTAAATCGTTATCAACGTAATGTAATCCGCACAAATTATATTTGATATGCTTCGGACCAAATTTATCATCGTTCCGAGGCATGTGTGTGTTTTGCTCGAATTGGGGTTAGTGTCCGCCGTCGTTTCGCGTGGAGATGTTGAAACACGCCGACGAGGAAACGACGTTAACGTTTGAAGGACCAGGAAGTCCGAAACAAAGCAGCATCAAACATCTGCGCATGAGCCACATCTGTCATATCGCTGTTTTACCGAGTACTATAACGTGACGGGGCTTCTGCTTTATCCGAAGAAATATTTTGACTCGCTTACTAGACTCACCATTGAACCTGAATGAAAACGAGATCCCAGACTTAGTCGTTTTGATTCAATACAGAGTGCGTATGTCAAAAAATGGTCGCCGTAAGGGCACGGAGTGCCGGTAGCCGTATCGTCAATTGTTCTTAGCCGAATAATATAATGAAAACTTGCCCCGGAGTAATCTTGTACCAAGTTTTGTCCTTGAAAGCGTTTTGCGTGTCTACACACTCTTTTCTAATTTTTTGGCCGTCGGTTGGTCTGGTACCAGATTTACATTCTTTTCGATACAGGTTTAATATATAGACGCCGGCGTCATTTTGTAATCGTCTGCGAGATACGACATCACTGATGAAATCCTTTATCCTCTTCAGCTTTCTGTTATTTTCAACCCTTGCCGCTGCGGTTCCAACAATTCGATGGCCTAGACTTCGCAGCCGCTCGAAAACTTCCTGGGATTTCCACATTCACGGCCACCAAGTCGGCCCACATGCGAAGCGAGATGGAATCTTGACAAAGTATAGTCTCCGAGGCAGAACATTGAACCCCAGTAAACTCGGTGTCGATAAAGTTAAACAGTACAGCGGTTATCTGGATAACGACCTGCAGGATAAACATTTGTTCTATTGTAAGTAACTCGACTCCTCAGATGACTGGATCAATAGCTGATTTTGCTGTGATAAAAGGGTTCTTCGAATCCCGCAATGACCCGAAGAATGATCCGGTAATCTTATGGTTAAGCGGCGGACCCGGCGGTGATTCGATCAGTCGTGTATTCTACGACATAGGACCCAGCCGCTTCACCCTCGACGGGAAATTAACCTCCAACCCTCTCTCGTGGAACACCAACGCATCGATAATATTCCTCGATCAGCCCGTAAATACTGGTTTCTCCTATTCGGAAAAACAGACTGCGAATACCATCGATGCGGGGCGGGATGTATACGCGCTGTTAAGTCTATTCTTCGAACAATTTCCTGAGTATCGAACGCAACATTTCCATATTACGGGGAATTCGTACGCTGGGCATTGGGTTCCTAGATTTGCGTATGAGATCTTATCACACCCGGATAGGAATATTAATTTACAGTCTATTTCGATCGGGAATGGGTTTACTGATCCGAAAGTGCAGTTTGGATCGATGCAGCCGATGGCGTGTGGGAAGGGTGGTGTTGACGCGGTCTTGGGAGAAGATCAATGTAAGAACATGCAGGAGATTTCGAAAAAGTGTCAAGAGTTAGTGGAAGAGTGTTACGCTTCAACTGAGAGTGAAAAGTGTGCTCTGGCGACTCAATTCTGTCAGGATGGGTTGATTGGAGTTTTGGAAGCTGGGGGGATAAGTGAAGTTGATCTCAGGCATAAGAAAGGGGATCCGGGATCGCACCCGGAAGCGCGACATATCGGAAAATATCTACGAAAATCATCGGTGTTGGAGACTCTCGGGGTGGAGAAATATCATATTTACAGACCGAAGAATGATGAAGTTATCGATGCGTTTAACGATGCCGGCGATATCGCGATGCCTTATCAGAAATTTTTACCAGAGGTGTTGAAACAGATCCCGTTGATGGTATACGCTGGTGATAAGGATTTTATATGTAACTGGCTCGGGGTGAGGGACTGGATGGAAGATATAAATTGGACGGGGAAGGAGCAGTATAATAAGGCTGAGATGCAGCCTTGGAAACTGAAGGGGAAGGAGGTCGGGCAGATGAAGAAGGCGGGCAATTTAGCCTTTGTGAGAGTTTATGATGCTGGACATGGGGTACCGGGAGACCAACCGGAAGCTGCTTTGGACATGATGAATTCATTCTTGAAGTGGGCTCAGAATCCCATCGTGAAGCCAAAGACCGGAGTAGACAGTCGACCGAAGGCTGTGAGTAATTCCACTCGACCTTTAAGCCGACGTCGGGTGCATTGATTTTAAAAATATCAATATGTCATTATATGTAATAGCAGTAATATCTAATAGCCATTCTGAACGTATAATTTACAGTTGGTGTTATGTCCTATCTCCGGAGTGTCGACGGTGTGGTGATGGTTGCGCCTGAGGCTCGAAGATTTGGAGATAGTCAGTTTCCGAAAATCAGCAACGAGCTTAGTCAGCTGACGATTGATGAATTTAATATTCATACATGTATCAAATACATACTCTCTTCCTCTTCCTCCTCACACCTGCTTTCTTTCTCACAACATCGTCACATATCTCCCTGCCAATCTTAGAAAGACATGGAGGCAAGGTAGACGAAAGGATTCTTCGTCGCTTTTAAAAGAAAAGACCAGTCCCAAACCGTTCTATTGCCACAAGAGGTAAGCGACAAGGCCCCCTTGTTAACCCGGCTTGCTGCAGCTACCGCAGGATCCAAAGCTCCCCCAGTTTTGCGGTCTCTCAGGTGCTATTATTTTAGCATTGCCATTCTACTTTTTGTCCTTATTTCTGGAAGCGAAAAGCGACGAAGAATCCTTTCGTCTACCTTGCCTCCATGTCTTTCTAAGATTCTCTTTGAGTTGCCTCCCGCGTATAATCGCGGTTTTTGAAGCGAATCGCTAACCCAGACTTGAACCTCCACACATTCCAGACCACAACCCGCAACAGATATGCCGCGGCCCGTTGGGACCACCGTACTCGCAGCCACCTCGGTGTCAACCGATGGTAAGTTATCTTCTTTACTCTCTCATTTTTTATGGTGCGGATGCTGACCCATTTATAGGCGCTGCAACAGCAACGAGGCTAGTAAAGCCGACGCCAGCTTCGAGAAAGCGAAAAGCGGACGGAGGGTTGGAGACAGGGAATGGGGACTCACCGGTCGAGTACCTCACCATTTGGAGGCATAGGGTGGAGCTCGTAAGAGACCTATCACTGTCAGAATCATTGTAGACCACTGAAAGCTAACCAAGGTATTTTCTAATAGGTGGTTCAAAAGAGCCAACTTGCTGGCCTCCAAGAGCACTTGGAGGCATCGCTTCCTGACCTAGGAGCCAGGAATGCGGCCATCCTCAACATAGACCGTGACCGCGCTAGTCGGGGCGTCAACTTGGTCGCGTGGCTGCCGGGAGAAGACGGGAAAAATCTTTTTCTCGCCACCCTTCCCTCGACGTCGGACAGCGAGACCCTTCACGACTTTGTTTCAAAGTTGGGGAAAGGAAAGAAGATGCGAGGTGATTTTTTAGTCTCCTGGTCGCTACTTCCTTGGGGTTCTTTGCCATCTGGCGTCGTGCTCGAGTTAGAGGTCAAGAGGCGGGACGCCTGGGTAATCGATTGGAAGGCTGAGAAGTGGCTGTCGTCATTTCTCGCCCTGACCACCGATGACTCGGGCGTCCCGGTCTCCATGCCAGCACTCAGGGCGGCCATCGGTACCGCGGCGTCGGCAAAAGGCGATATCAAAGCTAGGGACTTTTATCGCTCCGTACACGTACCACCAGCGAAAACCGACGTACCGACTATGATCCAGGTCAGCGAGTTGACCACTCAAATGTTCCCGTTCCAAATGCGAGCGGTGAACTGGATGATGCAACGCGAAGGAGTTACTGCCGCCGATGGTAGTATCAAGTCACTCCCTGCGACACCGTCACTCCAAAGTCTCTGCATCCAAGAGACGGAGGATTACGACGGGAGGAAGATATGGGTCAGTGTGCCTTTGGCACTTACCACCTCTAACCAGCAAGAGGTGCAAAGAATGGCTCAATTTTTCCAAGTCAAAGGTGGAATCCTCGCCGAGGAGATGGGTCTCGGAAAGACTGTCGAGCTCATCTCACTGCTGTCGCTGCATAGGCGCGACATTGCAACTGGGCAGGAGACTATATTCGACGCGTACAGCGGTGTCGATGTGCGAGCATCTGGCTCAACATTGATAATTTGTCCGCCAAGCATCATGCAGCAATGGGTCAACGAGCTAAACCTGCATGCGCCAGGTCTCCGTGTGTTGAAATACAACGGAACCCGCGAACTCGTACAACTTGTGTATCAGAAGAAGAACTCTGGGAGAGGAAGAGTTTCTAATGAGAAATACATGAAGTTGTCGTTCGAACTCCAGAGCATCCCGAATTCCGAGCTCGTGGACTATCTACTCGAGTATGATATTGTCCTCTCGAGTTATAATGTCCTTGCGAATGAATTACATTACGCGGAGCAACCACCTGATCGACCGTTACGACACGCCAAGAAGTACGAGAGGAGATCATGTCCCTTGGTGGAGATCAGTTGGTGGAGGGTTTGCCTGGATGAGGCGCAGATGATCGAGAACGGCGTCAGCAATGCTGCTCAAGTTGCACGGTTGATTCCAAGGGTCAATGCCTGGGCTATCACTGGTACACCGGTGCAAAGGAGCATCGAGGATCTCTTTGGCCTCCTCGTGTTCTTGCGACAGGATCCTTGGTGTGGCAATAAATTGACCTGGGAGAAATTATGCTTCAAGAAGGAGTGGTTCGGTGGTGTGTTTAAGCAACTCGCCCTTCGCCATACGAAAGACATCGTACATGAGGAGATTCGACTTCCGCGACAGCATAGGACGGCAATAACTCTTGGTTTCTCCCAGGTGGAGGAAGAGAATTACGGGAGGTTGTTTGAGCACGCTTGTAAGGACGTTGGGGTTTACCTGGATGGCTCGCCGATTGTAGGAAACTGGAATCCGGAGAGTGAAGAAACGCGCAGCAAAATGCGCACTTGGCTTGGGAGATTAAGGCAAACTTGTGTGCATCCGCAAGTTGGCGCTTGGAATCGTAGGGCTCTTGGTACAGGAGCTGGTACATTGAGAACTGTTGATGAAGTCCTCGATGCCATGATCCAACAAAATACCCTGGCTTTCAAGCAAGACCAGCGAATGATGTTTGTGATAGTCGCCGCACGCGCCCAGATTGCTCTCGAAGCGTCGAAAGACCCTCACAAAGCTATCAAAATGCTGAAGGACTCCCTTGATAGCCTAGCAACAGCAGTAGAGGAGTGTCGTCAAGATGTCACCAATGAAATAAATCAACGAGCGGCCGAGAAAGTGGCGCGAGAAGAAAAGGCTGAGGAAAGGGCAGTTCAGGCCGCTGATAAAACCATGTATCCCCCCGATACTATCGAGGACGAGTACACGGACCAGCACGATCGAATCAAAGAATCTTGGGAGGAATCTGATGACGAAGACGACGGCAACGAAGGGAGTGGATCTTTCAGCGAGCTGAACAAGTTGAAGAACCGATTACGAGATTATATTGAAGTTCAACACATATTTCACTTTTATCTTGGTGGTGCATACTACAATCTTAAGGATGAGATACCAGAAGATGATGAAGATCGTCTCGCTCAGAGATCTGAGTATGAACATCTCGAAGACAAACACTACGACATCGCCAAGAAGCTTCGGAAAGAACTTATGTCTGAACCGGAAAAAAATGTCACCAAGCTCATCGCGTCTATCGAGAAGCGCACTGAAAGGCAGGATTTCGTTGAAATCCCTGACCTTGACATCAAAGACCAAAAGGGTGGTATTGAATCGTCCTCTATCATGGAAGAAATACAAATTTTAGCCGAGAGACTCAACGAACAAGCGGAAGTTATTGACGAATGGCGCGAGAACCTTATCCAACTACTGCAACTCCCACTCATTGATCAGGAAGAAAAAGAAGACCTAGAGGGTGACGAACTACAACAATCCGCTGAACAGCAAGATGAAGGTTTTCTGTACGTTGCACTACTGAGAGCCATGATCGCGGACCGTGGTGAGGCTTTGACCGGTATTACGATAGGTCTTGCAGCAAGCGAAATGAAAACCGCCGAGTTGAGAGCCAAAAGTCAGGATGACAAACATCAAGCTTTATTTCAAGATCTAAAAGCGAAAAGAGATGACGTCAAACCCTTGAATGTCAACGATGATATTGTATCTGGAACGAGTGCTCTACCTCATTCGATGCGAGGTTTGACCGCTAGACTGCGGCGAATTGCACACCCCGCTCGAGAAGGAGCATCTACTTCGAGAGCAAATGTTGAAGCAGGTCTTGTCAACGAAACGCTCAAGAAGATAGCGCCTCTCTTAGCCAATCAGGATAAAGCATTGAAGGGACTAGAGAAGGAAATATCATTCTTAGCGGACGTATTCAACGCTCGCGTAGAGTTTTACAGACAATTGCAAGCTGTTTCCGACATGGTTCAGCAATTTGACGAAAATAAAGCATTAAAAGCGAACCATGTTCGAGATTTAGAAGGCCTTCAAGCCAAGTACACTACCGAAATCAAGGATTTGTCACAGAGAGTTGGCAAAAACAAAGCCAAGGGACGCTTTTTGCAACATCTCAAAGAAACTCAAGGAGACTCACAGCGGTTGTGCATTATCTGCCAAGATCAAGTTCAAGTCGGAGTTCTCACAGTTTGCGGTCATCAATTCTGCAATGACTGCATGACGGAGTGGTATAAAACACATCCAACCTGTCCCGTTTGCAAGAGACAATTACGAAAAGTTGATTTACATCCTGTCACTTATCAAACCGAGAGAGTGAGAATTGAGAAGGAAACGCGGGATGTCTCTAATCTTTCTACTGGTGATAAAGAACAGTCCATTGAGATTTACAGCGGCATGGACGAGAAGATCTTTGGAGAGATTAAAAAGATCAATTTGCAGATGTCCTTTGGCAGCAAGATTGATAGAATTATCCAACACTTGCTATGGATCCGGAAAAGGGGTGGAGGGAAGAGTGTTATATTTAGTCAGTGGAAAGAGGTGTTAGATATCTTTCAGAGAGCTCTCGACGGAAACCGTATCGGATTCTCGAGTCTGGAGGATAAAAAGGGGCTTAATAAGTTCAAGACGGACGATAAAGTTGAGGTTTTCTTATTGCACGCGAAGAGTCAGAGTGCGGGTTTGACGTTGGTTACAGCTAGTAACGTCTTCCTTGTCGAACCTCTTGTCAACACTGGATTGGAAGTGCAAGCTATCGCTCGAGTTCACAGGATCGGGCAAAAGAGAGAAACTAACGTCTTTATGTACGTGATTGGAGGCACGGTGGAAGAAGGGGTTTGGAGAAACGCTACGAAGAGACGGATTGAAATGTTGGAAGGCGGCGAAGGGAGTCCGAAAAAGAAGAGGAAGACGGATAATGCCACGGATCGAAAGGGGAAAAAACCGGCAAGGGAGCTTGATCAAGATGGGGATGATTTGGAAATGCAACTTGAAACCGTTAATTCTTTGCAGTTGGAGGAAGGCACGGTTAGCAGTATGATGGAACGTGGACAAGGTGGTGGAGAAATTGTTGATAACGAACAGCTTTGGACTTGTTTATTTGGGGTTACGAGACGGGATAGGGGCATTCGATTGGCTGAGACGCGAAGGGAAATCGTGGCCAGCGCGAGAGAAGAAGGTAGAGGAAACGTGGTCGACGATTCATCTGCTGGATCCGCTACTTTGAACCTTCAGGCGAGGATTAGAGTCCCTGAAGAGGACGGCGGGATGGTAAATCGTGGAAGTAAACGGCCACGTATTGAATAATTCTTAACTTGTTAGATTCTACCGATTAGCGAACGGAGAAAAAGGCGTTGGGAAGAATTATACTCTTGTTATGTTTTATGTCTCATCCTCAAATTTTGTAATAGGCGTTTAATGGAACTTGGTTCTGACAGATCAATGAAAGCTGAAACCCTTTTTTTCGGTACCAGTCGACTGGTAGTTGGTAACAAGTTGGGCCCAACAGGCATCTGGAACAATGAGTTTTGCACGTCGTTGCAGCCGGGCGAGAACTTCATGAATTTATTGTCAACATAACACTTTAGAGTGATACGAGAGCCCTTAGTTAATTTAACTTATTGTATTAACTAACTATTGTGGATGTGGGGTAAAATATGGCCTTCGGAACCTATAGTTTGATAGCTTTTTGATACGTTAATGTTAGTATTTTGGAAACGAGCGTGATGCCAAATGAGATCACTAGTTACCAACATTACACGACCAAATTACGTCTAAACACGGGAAAATGTGGCTCAGTAAACTCTATAGAGTTGAGTTACAAATGGATGAGTCTTGAAATTGTGAAATTTAGATATCTCATATTCGATTATATATTGGAAGCCTGGTAGCTTCGCTGGAACTACGGTTCAAATCTAGCACCTCTTGAATATATGATACCCGGAATTCACGAGTACTCCTAAAATCAAGACCCCGAAAAACTCAAGGTCATCTAATTAGATGCAAAAGGCTTTAACATGAAGTTCTCAGTCAAAACCTTTACCCAATCCAACTTCGGAATAAGTGTAGGATTCCTTAGCATTGTTAACACGAGCTATGGAGCACCTTCATCCTCATCATCCTCAGAGAAACGACAAGAAGACCCAACCATACCACCGGGCCTGATGAATCGTAGTCCCACCTTAGACTTCAGGCGGAGAACATGCGAACTTGGTGTTTGGGAACACGGCCACAGTCAAGGAATCAACTGGGTTGGCTTCCCGCTCGGCAGGTACTCAGATTACCTTTCCGATGAAACCAAAGTATTCGAAAACCGATGCGTCAACATCAAGGATCTAGGTACCTCAGAACGCCCAAGCACGGGATTAGTCAACCAGATCACCACGGCCGTGGTCACCGGATGGTGCGAGTGCGAATTTTTCGATAACGAGAATTGCGAAGTACCATTATTTCGAATGTTCAATCGGAAGGATGATGAGCTTCACAACCGCAGCCCTGGTACTCCTGAGTCCCCTGATAACAGAATCGAGAGTTTCAGGTGCTGGCACACCAATAAGCTTGAGGAATACACTAGAGGGAAATTATTATTGAGGAGTAGCGCTGACAGCGAACCAACTGTTGTACAGTTTAATCGGGAATCTTTTCGAACAGGAGTACACCAGGGTGAGACAGAATGCATGACGCTGGATATCTCGTTTGACCTCGTACGTTACGCCATTATTAATGCGGTTTGCGAGTTTTACAAAGATAATCAATGTCGTCAGATATCGTTTACGGATGGAAGTCCGGGAGGAGTAAGAAATTCTCCGCAGAGCGGGCTGGTTCTGGGTAGTTGGAAATGCTTTCTTCCTGGGGGTACTAACGAAACTCCTGTAAACGATGATGACTTTGACGGTTGGAGCTGAGGAAGGCAAATTTATTTCAAAGTTTAGCCTAGCAGTGGTGGATTCATGTCTTGGCTCGGATCTCAAATCTCTTTTGCGCCGATTTCTTGTATTTATCTTGATCGTGTTTCGATTCTAATGACTTGTTTTGGTATCTTAAAAGGCTGGTATAACCTCTGGGGATATTGCCATTCAATTGTAATGGATTTCTAATACAAGCCATCTTCAAAAATATGTGCCTTGTCTCGGAGAGTTGCGTCCCCGAGGCGATCATATCCTAGACAATATCGGAGCCGGGTGGGGGGAAGTTTGGAATAGGAACTCATTCCTTAAAGGTTTCGTTTTTTTCGAGACGCGGCTCGGCTAGAAACAATGACCGGGCACGATTGCTTACCACGTGGTAAGAAATTGCTTCGATGGCTGGTGCTACCTCCCGTTAAATTTCGGAGATTAGCGGCTTCGGGCAACCCAGTCTCGAGCGTGGAATTTATAGCCGGGTAATTTCGACAGGACTAGACTCGCTACAACTCGGCGAGTTCGGCTATTTTTCTTTTTCCCGTAGGCTTAGCACATCGTTATTAATAGCGTATCGGATCTCGGATTTCCGGATGTCGCCCGAACTCATTTTTGGTAGAGATAAGGAAGTTAGTCGGCCTTAATTCACGTTTCACGGTATAAACAACCTAATATGATCCTGAAAACACCCCTGGGTTCTCGGTGTCGCGTATAACCCAAGATTTTATAGATCTAGATCGTTTAAAAGACGATTAACTTTGGCGAATGTAATCCCCTGCACATCCATTAGTTCTAGAATCATTTTTTTTTTTTTGATATTTGCTAGAGAGAATGATTGACTTCGAAGACAGTAGATAGAGATCTGGAACTCGCAACAATGGTTATGCCGAAGTACACGGAGTATCGGAATATGATATGACGAATTAAGCAAATATCTAGTTAGCGGCGCAGCCAGCTCCACTACACTATCTTGATAGAGATCCAAACAAATTCGTGTCGTACGACCTTTTCAGGGTCTCCCACTACCCTAGGTGGAAGATTTAACCGCACAGTCATTTATTAATTATTTATCAATTGATTATTATAACTAATATTAACTATTTGCTATCGACATATCATCTCATTGTTGGTTGTTTATTAACCACATTTTACGGTCACATCTCAAATAAAAGATAGAGATATAGGTCAATCAAGTTATTCGAAGTGTGACCGTAAAACGTGGTTCGTGTGGTTGGCGTGGCTTATTTAGTGGTAAGCCACGGTAGACGCTCGCCCGGTTTTGAACCGACTTCTACCCAAACGTTCGTCAGGGCTGGGTGGGCGCTTTCTCTAGGTCCAGGCTTGCAACGTTGTGGCCCAGGGAAAACTAGGTAGACTTTGCGGCTCAGGGCAGTTTTGGGCAGTTTGAAAGAGCTATTTCACTATAGTGAAAACTAACATCGGAGGCGTACGCCCGCGTTCTCTGTGAGAGCGCCATGATCAACCCATTACTTCAAAAAGCCATTCAATCGTGGAGACAATCTGCTAGATGGCTGAGGTCTGGATGCACATAGAATGTAATATGCCGAACTCTAACGACAGTCGTCAATATATTGATAGCCATTGAGAGGGAATAAATGGCAGAGAAACCTGAGTATATAAGGGCCACAATCTCAAGAGTTGGTTGAGAATTCACGCTCTACTTGTCTTCGCAATCATCAGACTTAAGACAGGTAAGTATTGGGTCATATACTAATCAGCCGCGCCATGTTGCTTCTTTCAGGCGTTGTGCATGTTGCATTTTTCGCCAGCACCGTATTGGCTGGGATCTCCTGCCCAAAGTCCAATGCGAGCTGTAATAATCTCTACAACAAAGCCGCGGTCTCCTCGTCATGTTCCAAGTATTTCTCTGCCAACAGAGTTCCGTATTCGACTTGTACGAGCGTAACGACCAAGCCAACTCCTACGACGGTCACGTTCGTCAAAAAAGGGAAGTCGACTTACACACGGACTGCGTTTAAGACAAAGGTCAAGAACAAGACCGTCCGTACTTCCTGCGATACTGTCACTCTTGGTAAAACCGTCACAAAATGGACCCACTCTACAAAATGCTTCACCAGAATCTGGGTCGATACCAAGACTGTTAAGAGCACTTCGTGAGTCATTTAGTTCCTAGTTTACAAAGATTAGGACTTCTACAGGAACGTCTACTGATGTCGAACTTTTCCTAGCCGGCACACCAACACCAAGACTATCAAGGTCACCAAGACTGTCTACGGCAAAGCTCCTGCTCCAACTGGCCAGGGTAGCACTTCTAAATTTCTATTTTTCAGGCGCAATTATAAAAATGTCCCTGGGTCTTGTGGTAAGTTGGCCCATACCATCCATCGAAACACACTTCGAGTGTTGGATTATGGAACTGAGGCGATGTAATTATCTCTTCGATTCGGTCCGAGAACTAATTTGGCTCTGGTCATTTCCTTTAGCTTGTTTTGCAACAAAGGTAACAGTTTCCACCAGGACGCCGCCACGCAAGACCAAGACGGTCAACGTCCCTAGTAGTTATTTGCAAAAGGTCAAAACCTCGTGGAAAACTCGGACCTTGACCAAAACAATTGCCAGCGGCTCTAAGACGAAATGGACTACTGCTACTTTCCGCCCTGTCAGCGTTCATTACTTGACATCTACCAAGCACGTCCTGAATACGAAAGTCAGCTGGGCTCATTCCACCAAGACAAAGACCGTGACTTCCACTGTTACAAAATATGTGCCACGCAAGACCACCACTATTACTAGAGTTGCTACCAAGGCTCGTCTCACTACCATTTTCCCAGCACAATCGACAGGAGTCGTCACAGTCATCAAGTATGTGACGCAACCTGTTAAGACAATCACTCAGGTAAAATCTCAAACAGGGCTTACTACCAAGTTCCCGACCAACGGAGCCGGCAGCACTATCACTGATGGTAGTGGAACTATCACTGTCATTACATATGTTCGACAGGCCGTGACTACCCTTACCCGAAAGAACTCTAAAACTGGTCTTACAACCGTGTGGCCTACCAATGCAGCTGGTAGCACCATTACAAATGGAGGCACTAGAACTGTCATAAAGTACTATGTTCAGCCTACAACCACAATAACACGTGTGAACAGCGTTACTGGTATCACCACTGTTTATCCTACGAACGGTCTCGGTTCGACGTTGTCTGGCCCAACAAACACTATCACCGTCATTAAGTATACTCACCAGGCTGTGGTCACCTTGACGAGACCCAATTCTCAGACAGGTATCACTACATTGTTCCCTACCAATGCGGCTGGCGGCATCATTACAGATGGAAGCGGGACCCGTACGGTCATAACATATGTTCTCGACCGAACCATTACAGTCACTCGGGTTAACTCACAGACTGGGTTGACTACTGTTTACCCAACCGACAACGCTGGAAATACTATTGTCAATGGATCTGTGCCAAAGACCGTGATTACTTACATTAGACAACCGATTGTAACTGTCACTCGTCTTAACTCTCAGACTGGGTTGACAACAGTGATACCCACGAATGTTGCTGGACAACCTATTACCGACGGATCCGCTACCGCTACTGTTATCACCTATATAGTGCAGCCATTTGTTACAGTAACAAGGCTCAATAGCGTCACTGGTTTGACTACCGTTTTCCCCACTGACTCGACCGGTAGCACTATTACAGATGGTTCTCGGACTGTCACTATCGTCACGTATATTACCCAGCAGGAGGTTTTTGTTACTCGAATCAATTCTCAGACCGGCTTGACAACTATCTGGCCAACTAACTCTGCCGGTCAACCCGTTACCGACGGCTCAGGAACGAAGACCGTCATTACATATGTGACTCCAGCAGTCACAACAGTTACACGAGTTCGTTCGCAAACCGGATTGACCACAGTCTTCCCCACAAACGCTGCTGGTGAGACTATCACGGATGGCACCTTCGGTACTAAGACCGTTATCACGTACATTGTTCAGGGAACGGTCACGGTTACTCAAGTTAATAGCCAAACCGGCCTGACCACTGTTTACCCGACTGACGGAACTGGAGCTACTGTTACCGATGGAAGTGAGCCTGTCACTGTTATCACCTACGTTAGCCAACCGGCGACAACGGTGTATAGTGTCGCGACTGGCACGGTTCCCTACAACACGACTCTTTCCCCGATTGATGGCAACGGACAACCTGTGACTGACGGATCCGGTACCATTACAGTGGTCAACTATATCACTGTTCCGCGGGTAACAACCACCCAGCCTATAACTGGAACGGTTGGATATACCACAACAATCTATCCATCAAACCCGTCTGGCACAATCTCCGTCATTGAATACGTGATACAACGTCGCGTTACCATCACCAGCCTGAATTCTGTTACTGGAATCACTACTATTCCAGTTACCAACCCTGACGGAAGCCCTGTCACCGATGGGAGCGGTACACAGACCATTATTACATACATCACTGCCCCAGAAACCCTCATCACACGTGTGAACTCGGTCACCGGTCTGTCAACTGTTTATCCAACGAACTCGGATGGTGTTCTAGTTACTGATGGAAGCTTTGGAACTCGTACCGTTATAACATATATCACACCTGCTGTTACTACTATCACCAGATTCAGGCCCCAAACGGGTCTCACTACAGTATACCCAACCGACTCAAATGGTATTCCTATCACCGATGGAATTACTGAGACACGCACTATCATTGTTTACGTGACTCCAGATGCGACCACGATTACCCGGGTCAATTCTCAGACTGGCTTAACGACGGTGTATCCCACAGACTCTGAAGGAATCCAGATTACAGATGGTAGCTCTGGTACCCAGACTATTATTGCATATATCACTGCCCCAGAAATTCTCATCACACGTGTGAATTCAGTCACCGGTCTGACGACTGTATATCCTACAAACTCCGAAGGTAACCCAATTACAGACGGTAGTTTCGGTACTAGGACTGTCATAACGTATATCACACCGGCAGTCACCACCATCACTCGCCTTAATTCCCAAACTGGGTTAACAACGGTCTTCCCGGAAAACTCTGAGGGTATTCCAATCACAGATGGAAGCTCGGGTACTCAAACTGTGATAACATATATCACCGCAGCAGTTACTACTGTCACACGCACCAACTCCGTCACTGGATTAACAACCATTTATCCTACAAATTCTCAGGGATCTACTATCACTGATGGGAGCTTCGGTACGAGGACCGACATTACTTATATAACACCAGGATTTACCACGGTATACATCACTTCGACCGTGCCAAACTCTGTCACTGGTTTGACAACTATCTTCCCGACTCCTGAGGACATCAATTTCCCTACTATAACTGGGACCGTCATTACATATGTTACTCCTGCAGCCGTTATAACAATCACTCAAAGCAACTCTGTCACCGGCGTAACAACTGTCTATCCCACTAACGCGGCGGGCTCAACGGTTACTGATGGCAGCTTCGGTACACGCACTGTGATTACTTTTGTCACCCCAGCCGCTGTTGTAACAGCCACCCAGACCAACTCGGTCACCGGCTTAACCACCATTTACCCCACGAATTCGAATGGCGTTCCAATTACAGATGGTTCTTTTGGCACCCAGACCGTGATTACATATGTTACTCCGGCCGCCGTTGTCACTATTACCCAGACTAATTCCGTCACTGGGCTGACCACCGTCTACCCCACCAATTCGAACGGCGTCCCGGTCACAGATGGTTCTTTGGGCACTCAGACCGTGATAATTTATATTACTCCGGCCGCCGTTGTCTCAGTTACACAGACTAATTCCGTCACCGGCCTAACTACCGTATATCCCACTAATTCGGCGGGGTCGACAGTTACTGATGGCAGCTTCGGTACACGCACTGTGATCACTTACATTACCCCGGCTGCCGTTGTAACAATCACCGAGTCCAATTCCGTTACCGGTTTGACTACAGTTTATCCAACAAATTCGGAAGGTATTGCTATCACCGACGGTAGCTTTGGCACTCGAACCGTTATCACCTATATCACACCCGCTGCCGAGACAACTGTCACCTATGTCAACTCGCAGACCGGCTTGACCACGGTGTACCCGACAAACTCGGAGGGAAGTACTGTGATTGATGGAACCTTTGGAACACGAACGATTATAACATACGTTGTTCAACCATTCACTACTGTTACAAGAACCAATAGTGTCACGGGCCTTACTACTGTTTATCCTACCGATATCAACGGATCCACATTGTCAGCCCCGACAGATACTGCCACTGTGATAACTTATATTGTACCAGATCAGCCACGCACAACCGTCACAAGAGCCAACAGCGTTACCGGACTGACCACAGTGTACCCCACAGACTCCGCAGGATCTACGCTCTCTGGCCCCACTGATACCATTTCTATTATCACCTATGTCGTCCAGCCCCAGACTTTGATTACTCAAGTCAACTCACAAACCGGGTTGACAACTCTGTGGCCCACTAACTCAGACGGTTCTACTATAACTGACGGATCGTTTGGCACAAAAACAATCGTCACCTATATTGTTCAACCTACCATCACCGTCACCAAGGTCAACAGCGTTACAGGCCTAACAACTGCTTATCCAACTGATAGCAGCGGACAGACAATCACTGACGGCTCTGAGACGGTCACTGTTATCACATACCAGACCCTCGCAGCTACCACACTTACCAGGCCAAATTCACAGACAGGCCTTACCACTGTCTATCCAACTAATGCGTCAGGGGTTACTGTTACCGACGGTACTTTTGGTACCAAGACAGTTATAACATACTTTGTTCGTCCAGCTACTACGATCACGAACCTAAACAGCGTAACAGGGGTTTCTACGATCTTCCCAACCGATTCTGCCGGCTCAACCCTTTCCGGCCCTTCGGATACCATTAGTGTTATCACTTATATTACGCAACCGATCGTGACCATTACCCGTATCAATAGTGCTACTGGTCTGACGACTGCTTACCCTACTGATGAGTACGGGCAAACCGTCACAGATGGCGGTGATACCATTACCGTCATCACATACGTCCCACCACCGACTATTACGCTCACACTCTCTGGGACTACTAAGTTTACCACCACTGTCTATCCAACAGATAGTGCCGGTAGTACTCTTCCAGATGGAACCCGAACAATCATCGAATACTTCACACAGCCATATACCACTACAACCCAGCTGGGTAGCAGCATCTACAGGACAACGGTATACCCAACGGATTCAACTGGTGCTACTATCACTAATGGCTCGGGCACAATTTCTGTTATCCAGTATACCACTATCCCTATAACTACTGTCACTCGTGGTGGCCCGACTCTTACGACGACCACCGCGCTGCCTACCAATAGCGCTGGCTCCGCCATTCTCACATCGGGCACAGCCACTGTAATTATATATACAACCCTCCCCACTACTACTACCGTTACTCTGGCTGCGAGAATCTCATCTAGCTCTACCTTCTATCCTACAGCCGTCACTGGTACGGCTACTGTCGTTGAATATCGCGTCCCACCCGTCAATACCTCTGTCGCTGGAGATCCATATCCGTGCGATCGCTATGGATATGTTTTATTAAATACAGCCGATTATTCAGACTATTACAGAGTCGATATAGAAGCAGGTACAAGAACGCTGGTTAAGTCTAAGCTCTTTGGTGCCAGTAATCGCTGCTTGGGTCTAGGGTACAACTCAATGGACAACTACATGTACGCAATTGATGAACTCAACGACATCTACCGGGTAAGCCGTAACGGCACCACTTCGAAGGTCTTCCATAACAACGAGACAATCGAACATTACGGTATCGAAGTCGACGAGAATGGCCAGATTTATACCCTGAGTGCTCTAATCAGTGGGAGACAATATTGGAATCAACTCGATGCGAATCCTTTCTCCGCTACTTACGGACAAGGGGTTCGCAGTGGCAGTTTTAGTGGCGGCACAACCGTGGGCGACTGGGTGGTTATACCCGGTTCCGGTACAACCTTGTGGACAGTCGGTCCTAATACCGCCGGCTACATGACTCTATACAAGGTTAACTTGACAACCGGAACCCTTGCGGTAGTAAAGACGTACACCGTTACGTCAACGTTTATGGGGTCCCTGTTCGCTGATGCTAGTGGTGACATTTACGGTTACGAAAACGGCACCGGAAAGATCTGGGTTATCAATGTTTTTAACCCCAACAAAGCACCCGTTGTGTACTCCACAGCACCTCCTGTATCCGGCACCGACGGAGGAAGGTGTCTTTACCCGGCGCAGATGCCACCCTCGAATGTTTGATTAGATAATAGTAATGAAGATGAACAATGCGAGGGATATGGGGATATCTTAATCTTTTACTTTTGTTTTATTAAGTATGTAAAAAGGAGGCATTCCAATTTATAATATGAGGAAGAATCTAAATTCGAAGCTAGTGATATGGGTTTTTGAAATTTCTTTCCATGATTCGAGAGCTTGCGTGTCCTCCGCTGAAAGATTGTCGATATGGCCAGCGTTATTCGGTCAATTCCCACGAAGCCGTGCTATATACATGTTTATATATCCTTGCATGCAAGGAATAAGATTTCCGTTACCAAAACTTGGTGGTTCACTTTAAGAAATCATAGTGTATGTTTTCGTAGTCAAGCTATGTGTTTACAGTATCATTGAGTCTTTTCGCCCCAAAAGATATTACTATATATGATTATTACTGGGATACTTGAACAAAAAGTATGATCCTGAACTCGTGACTCGAATTGTAACAAAGCTAGGATCGTTTATTATCTATGAATACAATAGTTTCATGTAGTTTGTGTCGGTTGCGATTTAAAGCTGACTAATTCACACTCCAGAGTGCTGAGATCAACTAAGACCAGTTCTCCCGTTTCAGAGAATTTGGGAACCGTGATTAACCGTACGACTTGGTCTTCCGAGCCTAGACTTTTGTTAAGACGAAGACATCTAAGTTTGTGATGTATGGAAGGATCTCAACCTACCATAAATCAACCTGCTCCCGAACTCTGGTTGATTTCCCACGAAATAAACGTGCGGACACGAATCGAGGATGAATTGATCGGTGTCTTGGAAGGGATAACACCCTAGAATACCGGTTAGTAATGCAACATTTTAAAATATCATGGAATTGCCCTACATAGCGTATCCGGCGCCGTAGGTGCTACGTGTCTCCACATCAGCGTCTTTTCCATCATTTCCAATCGGTCATCCCCATCGACGTATTTGAAAATGTCGTCAATAGTTTGACCGCTCGTCCCCAGAAATTTAACACCTTCTATCTCAGCTGCGTAAGGATTGGTAGATGGGATGAATGTTGACCCTGTGAAATATTTCGCCGTTGGGAACATTGTTGGATGCATCTTTTGTTGAGGTAATGAGGCATTAGCAGGATCGGTTTCTCCAGGCATCAATGTGACGCTTATCGAAGTACATAGATCCGCTAGTATTGTGTCGAGGGTCGTCGTCGGTTTGGCGTTATACGCGGAAGCATCATAACCGTACTTTTTCGATTTGCTCTTGGAAGTCGAAGCAGCAGCTTCATCGGCAGCCTGGGGTTGGGGTTCAGCTAACGAATTACCAGCAAGGATAAGTCGCGATATTGACGAAGATTTAGCTTGATCATCAGCACTTCCAGATTCGCCGAGGAGGTATTCGACCAAAAGATGTGTCTCCATGCTTTCGTGAATATTTCCGGTTATATTTAACCCACTGGCTATGGCAACATATTGTTTCTTCTCCGGTGTGTTTTTAGGTAAGGGTCTTTCGGGCTGCGGTGGTAAATCTGGAAGAATGATATCGATGACTTCGAATTCGCCGCTAGCGGTTTCCGTGCCCATAACAGCTACGATGCAGCCAGTGACAAGCCCTTGTTGCATGATTTTATTACCAACCAGCCGTAACCGACCGGATTCGTCTTCGATCATGATCTCATCTTTATTGAAATCTCGATACTTCTGGCGTGGAGGTGGAGCGGCTATGAAGTGCTTAACCAGTGTTAGAATTCTCTTGAAAGATTGCATCATACGGTATCCTCACATCTTTCGCTATATCCTCCAGAACGTTCGGTTTTAACGGCAAATCCATGTATATTGTTCCCGCGATCCAGCATAGCTTTCCTGTAACAACAACTCCACATTAGCCCTCGACCATGGTGACGAACAGCGGAGCTATCACCCCTAAAGCTCCATATCGAAAAGACAGTTCAAGGCGGACCTTGTCGTACATCTAGCACGCGCTCAACATGATCGACGCGCTCCCCCCTTGACTAGTAGAACACCGCCATCAGCTTTCCATGATTCAATAGGTTGTCTTGGTGAGTATGCCGTATGATATACCTCATAACCACTCCATCGTTCTTCACCGGCCGCCTGAACTATCGGCTTTAGTTGCGCTAGCCGGACGAAGTATATATCGACAAATTGAGTCTGGTAGGAATGGCCTTCGATTTGGAACTGGGGGTCGGTCTTGTAAACGGTTTGCTGGCGCTCGAGCGGGGTCGCTTCGCTGAAGCATTTAGTTAGTAGGTACGCCAGCGGGAAGTATACCGGAGGGCTTACTTGGTCATGGTGCTCGTGTATCCGTGAGCAGTGTGTAGGGTGAAGTTGGTGCCGAGGCTTAAGCTTCGTCGCGAACTATCAAGAGGAAGACGCGATGTTTGCGCCAACACAAATGCTCTTGACCTCCAACAGACTACCCGCGGGGCTTCATGGATCACTTCACCCAAAATCTAGAACACCAAGTTGGTCAGGGTTTGTGGTACAATAGAACTATTATTGACTGCCGGATAAGCTGGCAAAATATTTACATTTACAATTATCCGCATCACGCTCGGGGTCTTCGTAACTCTTGGAGGACCTGCGACCTCTTCTCGCTATCCGCGAAAAGCGCCTTGATTAAATCTATCAATTCTTCCCGATCATAATCTACCAAGGCCCCGTCTCTCCAAAGGTCCATGATCTCAGACATGGAGCTATCCAGGATATTTCCCAGATACTGAAACTTCAGCCATTTATCACAATATACCTATATTCTAGTTAGGACATCCGAAGCTGAGAATTCGGGACATGCTAGGTGAACTTACGGCTGTCATAGGTAGCGCATCCTTCGGCTGGCCAGGTAACACAAATAAAGATTCCAATCTTCCAATGTCATTGACGTAAGAAGCCAATTTGGCAGACGCGTCGGCGGAAATATCTCCTAGGTCCTCGATGTCATTGATAAACTTGGCGATTATTGTATTCATCAGTGAGCCGAGGGATTGCAAAAGCGCGGATCTTGATAAAGTATCCTTCCACTGCATTTCAATTCCTTGGATCGCATCAATCACACTCATTACTGCGGTGTCACAATTCTCCGACATAGGGTATTGGGTGCAATTTTCGAAGCCTTGAGCCCCGTCCATCAGATCTGATAAGATGACACGTTTGCTATCCTATTTTGACATGAAGGTTAGTTTATATTCCTTTAGTCCCCAGATTCGGGGGGGGGTCTTACCATTTCTCTCCAGTAAGCCTGTCTACCAAAAGATGATATTGCCTTTATACTAGATTGAAGATCAAAGCTTGCGAAAGGTCCTGCCTTTCCTTTAATATCTTTTTCTAATTTTACTAGATTTTCTTCAAGCCATTCGCAGTCATTATAGATGCAAATTGCCGGACTCATGTCGTCTCGATAAAAAATGCCAGCCAAGGCTCGGTATGCCGTTAAGATGGAAGCAGGTATTGTGAGTAATCCAGAAGTCGAGGCCGAGATAGTAAGATTAGAATATTGCGGTTGAGACAATCGTTCTGCCTCTTCGATGGTCCGTAGAATGATATTGATGACTTCCTGGGGTATCGATGTGATGCTATAGGTTTCGGTGAGAGTGATGTCTTTAACCTCTTTCTGGTTCGGTTTTCCATTTGCATGTTGTGTCGTTTGAGGCTCCTTTTTATTGTGAGTCTCGTCGTCTCCCCAGCCCCAATCCATATTTTCATCCTCTTCTTCAGGCTTCGATATAACCGCATCGGCAGGTTTCTCATCCGGCCCATCATCGAGATCAATGTCGTCGTCGAATCCCCACCCACTTACGTCCTCATCCTCCTCCCCAGATGGTTTTGGTTCAGGCTTTTGTTTTTCAATGACAGGCTTTGACGCAGGTACTGCCTTTGTATCCTCTTCGTCCTCGATTTCGACGTCCCAGTTTGTGTCCCAATTATCATCGGCTGTATCAATAGGTTTTGGTACCTCTTCCAGCACCCCATCCACCTGTTTCATCCGCTCCACACGTTCTACGCGTTGCCTCTTTCCAAGCCCAGAAGCGAATGTTTTGCGGACTGAATCAAGAGCTTCTTCCCGACGACGGCTTAGCCATATTCTGGGAGCTCGAGACACCCAGTCTCTTAGCTCTCCACGGTTTCCCTCTAACCAGCCAGCTTCATCAAGGTACTTTTCAAACGCTGATGTTTCTTGTAGGATTACGTCGAACTCGCCAAAATGGTCCAGATCCGTGGGTATACATTCCGGAAGGTAGGAGCCCATGAGTTGATTGAGGATGGCGGGGGTAAGTATCTTTGACAATAGAAGCGATATGGATGGACCGAGTTTCTCAGATATGAAGTCGAAGGCAATTCTTAAATCAGAAAATAATGAGGTGGCAGATTGGTCTGAAGAGCTCCGTCGTTTGAGTTGTATTTTCGTTCTTTCATTGTTGACCTCATACGTGTATGCAGAACCTGAGCCGGGCTGTAGTCGAGGGAAGATGAGAATATGTGTTATGCTATAATGCAATCGGTCGAGCTTTTCTTTCAAGATGCCGAGCCTATCGAGCGTCGTTAATAGTGCTTCGCCGGTAACCGATCCAGATCCAACTATCGAACGGTTAGCTAAATCGCGGTGAGGTATTACCGCATTGACCATACCAGAAACGCTATCCTTTATTGATATACTCGATTCGTCCGGGCTTGCCGATATCAGCCTCACCCAACAGTCTTCAACTTCTTTTATGAGACCCTCTCTTAGCGATCGTATGTTCTCTTTCATCAAACTAACCGCTAGGATTTGATCTTGACTAGCAAGTCTTTCGAATAGTCGACCGGCTGCCTCAAAACGTTCGCATGCCTGGTCAAGGGAGCCCTCCATCGCGAATTCTTGCGAAGCACTGACGACATCTTGTAGCTCTTTGAGATTATGCAAGAGCGCGACTAACTCCTCATTAAAGATAATCTCATCGCTTAGTAGCGTCTGCTGGCTACTCAGATCCTGAACTCGGTCGTCTAGTTTCTTGATTTACAAATATCAGAACCACGTTATCGAAAAGAGTAAGTAAATACGATATCGGGGGACTGACAACTCCGCGCGATTCAAATTGGGTGATGTCTGACAGAGATGTATGATCCTGGGATAGTTCGGTATGTAGTTCGCGGGCTTCTTGGATCCATGCTGTGACTTCGGACTGCTGTGACTCCCCTATGTGTTTAATTTCTGTCTATATACCATAATTAGTCAGCATCATTATTCCTAGGAGCATGGAATAGTCGGGTGCCCTCGTCGTTTACACACTTTCACGCCGTCTATGGTCTCTTGAAGCAAGTTGAGGATAGCGGGTAGGTTGTCCGGACCGAGCTCGGCGCTGGATATCTGTTCGCTTTCGGGGAAAAGACCGTCCACAGCCTGTAAGACAGCCCGCGCGATATCGCCCTCGCTGACCATGTTGCTAAGCTGGAGCGAGCGATGTCGAGGGAAGACCCGGCGCGGTGTCGGGCCTCGAGGGTGCAGGTGTGAAGGGAGCTATGTGTTCTGATTGGCGTGTTGTTTCGGACGTCATTTTGGGCCCCGCCGCACACCAGCCACAGCCAACGACCGTGTGGCGGGGCGCCTGTTATCGATAGCCGCCGGACGCCCCACACCAATATTTGGTACCAAATCCAATATCAAAACGAAGTGCGGCTTACTGTGTGTGCTCTGTGCGCTTGCAGACGGCCCCCGGATCCTGCTCCAAAATCGTCTAGGCCCGAAGACCCCTGGAATCTGTTGCTTATAAAACCCCAGAAGTAAATGTTCACAGGTGGGTTTAATCTACCATTCTAATCCTGTCCTTGCGAAAACTCAAGCCTGACTCATGACATTTCAGCAAGCTTACTCTGTACCTAGCAGACTAGGTACTAGTTACTACTCTTAAAACGGTTCATCTGTCCGCGCTTTCAAGCTGTTCCGCAACTACACGTCTTTTCTTGCCCAGAGCTTCAAGGCGCCAAAGCTCTTCCACGGCTTACGACAACGGGTCTTCACCACCGGCCTATTCCTCACAGCCTTCAACATGGTGGGGCAGGATAACATGGGGACGGGCGGGCAGCATCCGCATTTCAGGACTCTGGTCAAATTCACGACAGATTATTCGCCTACAGATATCACCAAATATGAATCTACGCGAACCGGAATGTCGATTGTTGTTGTCAACAAAGAGGTCAAGATCCTCCAACAAAGTCACGATGGTAGTGCACATGGGACTGACCTGCTGTAAAGTAGAGCCCTAAAGTTCTCGGATTCTTTGCCTTAGCGACTGAGATATTGGATGATTCTGGCGCTCGTAGGTGAAACTCCCGATGTGCAGTTGGAAATCTGCTTTGCTAACGCCAAGTCTAGCTCACACTCTTGAGCATCTTTGTTTTATGGGATCTAAGAACTATCGATTCAAGGGCATTCTCGATAAATTTGCGACAAGGGCATACTCTACCACTAATGCATGGACTGCGACTGACCATACGGCCTACACCCTCGATACCGCAGGATGGGAAGGATTTTCTCAGATCGTAAGCCATCCGGTTCATGCCGAGGAAGGATCGTGAATAACTGACGTAATGGCGAACAGCTACCTGTCTACCTCGAGCACATTCTATTCCCGATCCTCACCGATAGTGGCTGTTATACCGAAGTGCACCACATAGATCCCACCGGTCACGATGCTGGGTATGTCCTCCACTGCCTCTTGAAACTTTGGACCCCATAGAGATACTGACGGATTAGTGTTGTCTATTCGGAGATGCAAGGCGTCCAGAACGAAGCCGATACTCTAGTAGCCCTTGAAGCGAACCGTCAACTATACCCCAATGGCATTGGTTTCCGTTCGGAAACTGGAGGGATGATGGAACAACTCCGCGTCCTTACAGCTGATCGTATAAGAGAGTTTCACAAAGAAATGTATCAACCTAAGAACCTTTGTCTCGTGATCATCGGCAGCGTCAACGAACCGGAATTGCTAGACATTCTCGATAAATTTGAAGACGGGATCGTCGACCATGTTCCAAGCCTTGATTCCCCTTGGAAGAGACCATGGGTCGATTCCACACCTGTTCCGCTGCTCAAGACCAGCATCTCACGAGAGATAGAGTTCCCTGAAAAGGACGAGAGTATGGGTAGCGTGACGATAGGGTACTTGGGTCCCTCAGGTGTTGACGCTAAGCACAGTACGTGGACCGAACGCCTTCGTTGAACTATGCTGACAGATAGTTTTAGCGGCTGCGGTGAATGTCATCGGGACATATCTCGCCGGCTCTTCTGTGTCTGTCCTAGAAAAGAAGATGGTTGAGATCGCTGATCCATACTGTACCGGAGTGGTCTGGTCCACCGAAGAGCGACCGAACACTGTTATCTGGTTTGAGCTAAGCAGTGTTCCTTCCGAGCGTCTCGAAGAAGCGAAAGCGAAATTCTTTGAGATTCTTGACCAAACAGTCAAAGAGCCGCTAGACCTTGACTATGTTCGGGATTGCTTGCACAGAGCTAGGCGACAAGAAAAGTTTAGCGTGGAAAACGGAGGAAACCATTTCGCCATGCCGGTGATATACGACTTCCTGTTCGCCAAACGCGATGGAAGCGATCTTCTTCAGTTGAAAAACCACGAAGTCTACGACGAGCTTGAGAAATGGACTGAAGAAGAATGGAGGAATTACATCAAGACCTGGCTCGTCGACAATCCCAGTGTTTCTGTGATCGGAAAGCCATCCGCCAAACTCGCCGAAAAGATCAAACACGACGAGAAAGCGAGAGTCAAGAAGCAGATCAAAGATCTCGGAGATGACGGATTGAAAAAGTTGGCGGATAAGCTCGAAAAAGCTAAGAAGGACAATGACCCCGAAATCCCGAAAGACGTGTTACGGGGGTTCAAGACCCCAGGTGTGGAATCAATTAGATTCATACATTCCACTAGCGGAGCTGCAGGTCTTGCTCCACCGGAGAAGACAGATATCCAAAGCATTTTGGATAAAGATGTTCCTTCGACACAACCATTCCCGTTGTATCTCCATTATGAGCACGTAGCCTCGAATTTCGTCACCGTCAACGTTTTATTATCAACGGCATCGATTCCAGTTGAGCTACGACCACTCATTCCTCTCTACTTCGAGTACTTCTTCGCAGCTCCAGTCGTTCTAGAAGATGGAACAAAACTTGATTACGAGAAAGTCGTTTCACTGCTGGAGAAGGATACAGTCGGATACGCGATCACTGGTGGTAGTGGGATGCAGGCATGGGAATCCATTCGCATCCGTATCGAATTCGAACCAGAGAAATATGCAGCCGCGATTCGATGGCTTAGACTACTAATGTGGAATATTTCCTTCGACACTGAAGTATTTTCAATTCTACATATCCAGGTCAGAATAAAAACTAACGTCCTATATAGCGCCTGACAGTACTAGCTACAAAACAGCTCAGCGATATCCCAGAAGAGAAACGCAGTGGTAATGACGTAGGTCTTCATCCCTCCTACGCTTGCCATTTCAAGACTAATTTCGCGATTATAGATGGTTTGGTCACTGGCCTATTTGACTGGTTATAACCCCGAGTCGATCGGATACAGCGGCAACACTCTTGTTAAGGGAAGATTCTTGAAGCGCTACATCGACTTACTAGCTTCCAATTCGGAAGAAGCCACCAAACAAATTAAGCAGTTCCGCGATGGGTTATTCACGATTGAAAACATGAGAGTATTGGTGATTGCGAATGTCGAGAAACTTCCAAAGCCTGTATCCGCATGGGAAGACTTTGTAGGCGGGAAGTCCTTCGTAAGTTCTCCTTTAAATCATGGATAGTCTCATAAGCTAATATAACTGTTAGAGCGGAGACCTTAAGCCGATAGATAGTAGACTTGATCGTCTTTCAGAGGTTGGAAAGAACCCGGGTAATTTGATGTACCTGGTACCAATGCCCACATTGGACTCGTCATTTGGCGTCGCAGTCACGAAGGGGCCGTCCTCCTATGACGACCCTCGAATCCCGGCTCTCTTGCTCGCTACGGCTTACCTAGATGCCGTTGAGGGACCTCTTTGGTGGTAAGTGCCTTCGAGAGTCGTCAAGAGGATAATTATTAATTTATGAAAATAGCGCCATCCGAGGAACTGGTCTCGCTTACGGGTCTGGGTTCTCGAGAAAGATAGACGCCGGACACATCTATTTCAGTATCTATCGATCACCGGATGCCTTCAAAGCGTTTGAGATGGCTAAAAAGATCGTGGGAGACTACGCCGACGGAACCGTAAGCCCCCTTCAACTATCTACCACAAGGAACCACCCACTCATTTCCGCTAACTCTCGTAGACTCCATTTGATGAGTTTAGTCTAGACGGTGCCATTAGCACTGTCGTTAGCTCGATCGTCGATGTCGAAGCCACCCTTACCGCTGCAGCCACAACGTCATTCGTATTACAAGTTATCCACGGTCAATCGAAGGACTATAACATGGAAATACTCCGAAAGGTTCGAAGCGTCACACCGGACGAGATTCGAAAGGCTATGAAGGAGATACTTATGCCCGCTTTTGACCCGAAAACCGCTGTTGTCGTCGTTACAACTGCGACTGTTAACACTGAGGTACGATCACTAATACAGCCAATATATTTATCCGAGAAATGATTGGGAGTTAACTGTTTTATGACGTCGTATAGTCGCTTCAAGAAAGGTTCAATGATGCTGGATTCCCAGTTCAAGTCAAGAAATTGGCAAGTTTCGAACCACGAGGTGAAGGCGAAAAAGAAGCCGAGGACGAGGACGAGGAGATGGAGAGCGTTTCCGAGGGAAGTGAAGAGGATGAAGATGAGAGTATGGGATCCGGAAGCGAAGGGGATGAAGAAAAGTAGAAGATGAATGAAGTTCAAAAGTAGATTAGTGAAAGCTGTTGGTGTGTTTGGCGCGTTTGCCTTATTCTGAGAAGTCTTTGTGGAACTTCGGGGTCCTGCGATAGATATCTAAGAACCCATAGACGGTGGCCTAGCCCTGCATTGATTTAAGACATTGAGGATGAGATTAAAATCCCAGAAAGTGGCATGTCCTCGAAAGCATAAGTGTTTCTTTAGTATAAAATCACTCCAAAGGATTCCTTTTTTAGTCCGAATCATACATTATCTATGTGTGAAACAGATATACTATGATACGAATAGCGCGCTGGTTGGAGTTACAATCCTTCCTATTCGTCATATGAACATTCTTAGGAACTCGACTAACGCCATCATAGCCATAGCCTGTCCGTACGGCATACTCGTCCTCTCAATATCTATGTAATGTTTCAAATCCCTTCCCATACCGGTCCCAAAGCTAGTCTCCATCAACTCTCCGTCCTCTCTGATATTTCCCATGACCCCCTTGATGGCTTTAATCGCTACGTCTTCATATTCCTCCCGCGACAGATACTTCTTCCTGATACCTTTCAACATTCCGTACGCGAATCCCGCGCTAGCCGAAGACTCTAAATACGAACCCGCCGATTCCGGTACATCGAGTAACGTTCGCCACAGCCCGGTTTTAGGATCCTGCAACCTTTTTAACGCTTCACATTGCGCGTTCAGCACGTCGACCAGGAATACGTGAAAATGGTCATCTTTAGGCAAATCCAGCAACTCGAGCACGTCGGGAATCGCGATAGTTAGCCAACTATTCCCCCTCGCCCACCGCGCTCTCGCAAAGTTGTGTCCCAATCCACCAGGCGCGTCTTTATCGAATTGCCACCCGTGGAAGAATAATCCCGAGGTAGGATCGAATAGATACTGGACGTGTATCAAAAATTGCCGTTTCCCTTCCTCAATATAATGCGGCCTGTTGAATATCTTGCCGATTTTGATTAATGGCATAACCGTCATCATCAACGTATCATCCCATAACTGATTGTAGTTCTCTTCAAGGTAGGTGATATGTTGCATTCCGCCAAATCTCGTGCGGGGTAGATCGTGCATCGCCCATTCGGCCCAGCTATCCAACCACGGGATATATGTTTGATCTTTCGTCTGTTCGTACAGATATGCTAAAGTCAGGAACGGGGACATTGTGTTTATGTTCTTGGTAGTTCCTTCTTTGAAACGTGCTGAGAACCAGTCTTGCATGATTTTTAAGACATCGGGGGAGGCGGTTTGAGAATAGTATTGGTAGAGACCGTAGAGGCCGATACCGTGGGTCCATTCCCAGTCGTTCCAGCCTTTTGTATCGATGATTCGGCCATCGGGGAGGGAGAGGAGGAAGTGACCGGTTGTATCGGTGATGTTTATGAGGTTATGTATTAGCAGGTTTATCTGCTTGTGGATTTCCTTGGAAGATAGGGAGTGTACTGTGAGGGGTTGCTGCGGCATGGCGAAAGGCTTGTAGAGGTGGTGAATCGTGGTTACAGCGCTATAGTGTGAAAGCAAACAAGCATAGAGCAAACCAGCAGCCACCAAGTGGTTACAGTAACTAAAAGCCTAACCAAAACATATAACTATTAATAACCAAATAAAATTTTTAGGCAACAAATTTTAATATAAAATATAATATAAATTTATTATAAAAATTTTATAATCATATTTTAAATAAAAATATATATAAAAATTTTAAAAAATTAATTATAAATAAAAAAATTAAATAAATTTTAAATTATTATATTAATAAATTATAAATTTAATTTAATTTATTATAATAATTTTTTAATATAATATAATAAATTTTTATTTAAAAATTTTTATTTTTTTTATTTATAAAAATGAATTTAAAAAATTAAACTATTTTTTTCCTTAAAAAATTATTAAATATTATTGATAATCTAATTTACCAATATAAAAAATATAAAATTTATAAATAATTAATTAAAAATAATTATTTAATTTGAAAATTATAAATTATAATTATATTTAAAACAATTAATTTATATAAATTAATTATTAAAAAATTAAATAAATTTAAATTATAAATAATTGTAATTATTTTTAAAATTATTTATATAAAAAATAACCTAATAAATATTAGAATTATAATAAAAAAAAAAATTATTAATAAAATTAATAATTTAAAATTAAAAAAATTAAAAAAATCTATATTATATATAATTAATAATTAAAAAAAAAAAATTTAAAAAATAATTATAAAAATAAATCCTAACCAAAAAATTAAATTAAAATAATTAAATTTTAAATATTAAAAATAAAAAAAAAAGATTAAAAAAATTTATATATTTTTAATTAATAATTTAAATTATATAATTTAATATATTTTAAACTATTATAATATAGTAATAATTATATAAAAAATTATTTAAAATTTATATAAATTAAAAATTAATTATAATATAGTTAATAATTTATATTTTATCTTTATTAAATTGAAAATGAGAAAAAATAAAAATATTTAATAATAAATAGTTAAATTAAAATTTATATAAGATTAGTTAATTAAGATTTTTTATAAAATTAATAATAAAATTTTTTAGGATAAGTTGTTAAATAATATATAAAATTATTATAAAATAATTATTAAATTTATTTAAATTTAATTAACTAAACAACCAAATTATATTATTAAAAAAATAATTAATTAATTATTTTAAATAAATATATGATTATATTTTAATTTTAATTTAATTAATAATTTAATTAATTTTATTAATTTTTTTGGTTTTAAATATATATTTAATTTTAAATGAAAAAATAAAGATAAGGGAAAAAATAATAATAAAAATAAAAATAAAAGTAAAAAAAAAAATTAAAAAAAAAATTAAAATCAAAATAATTTTATAGATAAGATTAAAAAATATAATTAATTATTTTAGAATTTCTTATTAATTTTTAAATAAATAAGTTTAAAATATTATTATTATATTAAATTAAAATATTATTATATATAATATAAATTAAAAATAATAATAAAAATTTTAACTAAAAAATAAAAATTTAAATATTAAATATACCATATTATTTTTAATAAAAATATTTATTAAATAAAAAAATCAAAATAATAATCAGATTTAATAAAAACCTATTATAATTTTTTTAATAATATTTAAATTAATATAATTATTATATAAAATAATTAAAATAATTATTTGGTAAAATAAATATTGAACTTAAAAACATCCATTTATTTAATTATAAACAAAAAAAATTTGAATTATTATTAAAAATATAAAGAATTAATAAAAATAATTATAATATTAAAAAAAAATATAAAAAGATATAATAAAAAAATTATTATTATAACTTTTAATTTAATAATTATCACAATATAAATATTAAAATTAATATAAAAATTATTTTTAATTAGAATATTAGGTAAAAAAAAATACATTATAATAATTAATTTTAATTCCAAAATTTATAAATTAAAAAAAATAATAATAATAAAGGCAAAAATAATTAATAATAATATATTAATATTATAAATTATAAAATAATTAATAAAACTAATTAAATTAAATTTTAAAAAAAATTTTAACTTATTAAAACTAAAAAAAAATTAAATTAAATAGTATTAGCTTTGGGTCGGATTTTTACATACCACCCTATAAGAAACCCATTTCTTAGCAAAATAAATTCCTTATAAATGGGATAAAAATTAATATAAGAGTTTATATGGGCTCTTGGCATTTTTATTTAATTTATAATTAAATAAAAATATATAAATAAAAAAATAGTATTCTCTAATTCTAATTCTAACCCTAACCCTAACCTAGGTTAGGGTTAGGGTTAGGGTTAGGGTTAATAATAATAATAATAATAATAATAATAATAATAATAATAATAATAATAATAATAATAATAATAATTATAATGATTGATAAATAATTTAAATTTTTATTTTTAATATTTTTAATATTTTTAATATTTTTAATATTTTTAATATTTTTAATATTTTTAATATTTTTAATATTTTTAATATTTTTAATATTTTTAATATTTTTAATATTTTTAATATTTTTAATATTTTTAATATTTTCAATATTTTTTTTTTTTGATTATCAGATTTATTTAATATTTGATATTTTCAAAAAAAAAAAGATTTTTTAATATATTCGCTTAATTATATATAAGCGGAAAATTAAGCGAGAAAACCACAATAAAAAAATTAAAACATTTTTAAAAGCATTTAAAACTTTTAATAATTAATAAAAAAAATTAAAAAAATTATTATTATTTTAAAAATATATTAAATTAATATATAATATTTTTTTAATATTTTTTTAATATTTTTTTTAATATTTTTTTTAATATTTTTTTAATATTTTTTTTAATATTTTTTAAATATTTTTATTATTATTTTTATTATTATTTTTTTTATTATTTTTTTTATTATTTTTTTTTTATCAAATTCATTTGATTAATATTCAACTTTTTTTTAAAAAAAAAAAGATTTTTTTAATAATTCGCTTAATTATATCAAAACAGAAAATTAAGCGAGAAAACCACAACAAAAAAAATTAAAATATTTTTAAAAGCATTTAAAACCTTTAATAATTAATAAAAAAAATTTAAAAAATTATTATTATATTAAAAATATATTAAAATATTTAACATATTTTTTAAAATTTTTTTTATTAACTTTTTATAATTTTATTTAAAATATATAATAAATTAAAAAATATTTTTTTTATAATTTTATAATTATTATTTAGTATTTTAAATGCTTTTTAATATTTTTTAAAATAATAAAATTAAAAATTTTCGCTTATATTCCCTTTTTTATATAATTAAGCAAGAAAACCACAATAAAATTAATATTTTTTTTATTTTTTAATTATTTTTTTATTTTTTAAAAAGTTTTAATTTAATTTTAACTTAATTTTAATTTAACCCTAACCCTAGATTAAGCACCAACAACAACAATTAACAATTAATAATTAATAATTAATAATTAATAATTAATAATTAACAATTAATATTAATTTAATATATGTAATTATTTTTATTAAAACCTATATAAAAAATCTTTTAATTATAGGATTTATTCTATAACCCATATAGAGTAGGTTTATTTTCCTTAATCCTATTCTAACCCGACCCAAAGCTGACAGTAAAATTAAATAATAATTAAAAAAATTAAACTTAAAAATTAAAAATTTTATATAATAATATAACATATTAAAATATATTAATTATAGAATTTTAATAAAAATATTTAAAAAAAATTAACTTAAAATTAAAAATAAATTTAGTAGATATTTTTAAATATAGAATTTATATTAAAATATAAAAAAAAAAATAATATTATTAAAAAAAATTTATATTAAAGATAATTTAATTATAAAAATTAATTTATTTAAATTATTTAAAAATATTTTTAATTATTTTAAATAAAGTAATTTATTTTATGATTTTTATTAATAATTATTTATAATAAATTTAAATAAAAATATTTAAATTTATAATTAAAATTTATTATAACTTTAATTTATTATTAATTTATATAATAATTATGGTTTCATTTAAAAGTAATAAAATAAAAATATAATAATTTAAATATAATAATAAAAGTTTATATACAAAAACCAAATTTAGAAAAATTTTAATTATAAAAAAAATTTTATTTAAATTTTTATTATTATATTATTAAAATTTAAATAATATTTTAAAAAAATAGATAAATATTTTAATAATAATTACCATTATAATATTTTATTAATTAAAATTATTAATAATATTTTAAAAAAAAATAATAATAATAATTATTTATATTAAAAATAAATTATTAATTAATAAAAATTTTAATAGAAAATTATTATAAAAAATATTAAATGAAGAATTTCCATAATTAAAATATATAAAATTATTTAATTACTTTTGTTAATATAAAATACTTAAAAAATTAAAATATAGAAAATTTAATAACTAAATTATTCCAATAATAATAATTAATTATATAAAAAACAATCATTTAATATATAAAATATAAAATAAATTAAAATTTAAATTAATTAAAAATTTAAATTAAAAAAAAAATATATTTTTTAATTTAAATAATCTAAAAAAAAAAATATTTATTAAATATAATTTTAAAAAAATTAAAAATATAATATAATATAAAGATTTAAAATTTAAATTAAAATTATTAAAAAAAATAATAAAAAAGTTAAATTAGTAATTATAATTAATAAAAAAATAATAATAAATAAAATAAAAAAAATTAAAAAAATAATAAAAATAAAAAATTTAAAAATTAAATTAAAATTATTAAAAAAAAAAATAAAAAAATTAAATTAATAATTAAAATTAAAAAAAAAAAAATCATTTAAAAAATATATAAATTTAAATAATGAATTATTTTTAAAAACAATTAAAATTTCGGCTTAAATAGTTAATAAAAAAAAAAAAAAAAACACTTAATACTATTAACTT
>JAJTUC010000028.1:301349-345851 GCA_036971365.1 Dactylellina leptospora | reverse complement strand
TTTAATAATTAATAAAAATTTAAATTTTACTATATATATTTTAAAAAATAAATTTATAAAAAAATTTAAAAAAAATTATTAAGAATATTTTATTATTAAAAAAATATTTAATAATAATTTAAATAAATTAAAAAAGTTTAATATATAAAATAATATTATTTTATTTAATAAATTATTTTATATTTTGATAAAAAAATTCTAATAATAATTAATTAAATAATATTATAATATTTTAATATATAAATATTTAAATATTAATAAAATTTAAAAATTTATTATTAAAATATACTTTTGACTATAAATATGATAATAAATTAAATAATATATTAAAACTTATAATTTTTATTATAAAAATAAACTAAATAAATACTTTCCATATAAAAAATTATAATTTTATGATATTTTTTTAATATTTTTTTAAATAATATTATATAATTTTATATAAAAATTATTTTTATTTAAAAATCTTTTAATAAATATAATATATAATAAAATTTTAATTATTATATATAAATTTATAAAAATTATAATTATAAAATTATAAAATTTTAAATAATTAACAAAAAAATTAAAATAAGTTTATAATAAATAAATATTTAATTAATATAAAATTTAAATTAAATATATTTATAATTAAAATAAATTTTTTTTAAATAAATATTAAAATTTAATTTAAAATTAAATAAAAATCAAATTTAATATAATTAATAAAAATTATATTTAAATAAATAAAATAATTAAATATTTTATTTAAATAATAAAAATATGGTTATATAATTTCCTAAATATAATTTAAAATAATTAAATTAATTTATTTTTATATATAGAATTCATATATAATATTTTATAATATTTAATAACTAAATATATTTTTTATAAAATATTATAAAAATAAAATTTATTTATAATATTATTACCAATATTATTTAAAAATTAAATATTAAAAATAAAAAAAATATATTAAATAAATATAAAAATTTTATAAAAATTTATAAAAAAATTTAAAATTCATTATAAAACAAATAATATACTACTATAATAAAAAAAAATTAAACATATTTTTTTTAAAAAAAAAAGATAAAATATATTTATTTATTAAAAATATTAAATAAAAAAAATAATTTAATAAAAAATTAGATTATTAAAAATTTAGATTTTATAAAATTATTAAGAAATTTAATAATAATATTTTTGAATTTAAAATTTTAAAATTTATTTAATGTCATAGTCTACGCCAAATAACAGCACAAAATTTATATTTGTAAATTTATAATATAAAAAAAATAAAATATTTTATTTATTTTATTATACTTTTATTAATTATTTTTAATATTTATATTTATAAATTTGATTATTTTTTTTTGTATTTTATTTTGTAATTAATATGTATTATATAATATATATACTTATATATTTATATAAATAAATAATTTTCCATAAATATAATTATATATATATATATATATAAATAATTATATTCAAATTCTATATATTACTATTATATATATAAAATTATTATTAGAATTAATAAAAAAATTTATTTTTTATTAATTAATTTAAATATAATTAATATTTAAAAAATGTTTTTAATATTTATTATTATTATATATTTTATTTTTATTTTATTTTATTTATAATTATATACTTTTTTTTTAAAAAAATAATAAATATTTTAAAATAAAAATCTAATAAATATAAAAAAATATAAATTTATTTAAATATAATTAAAATAAAATATAATACTTTAATTAATTTTATTTAAATTAAAAAAAAAATATATGTATATTAACTTATTCCCTTTAAATATTATTTATTGTATAATTATTTCTAAATATTAAAAATTAAAAAATGTATTAAATTATGAAATAAAAATTAATAATAAATTTGTTTATTTTTATAAAATAAATTTTAATTTATTAAAAATTAATTTATTTATTGATTATATTTATTTTATTATATAAATTTTAGGATATTATCAAAAAAAAAAAAAAAATATTATTATTTTTATTAGAATTTAAATTAATTATAAAATTTTTTAAAAAAGAAAATTTTCTTTTTATTAATAATATTTTATATATTTATATTAGAATATAAATTTAGATTAGATTTTTTTTATTTATAATAAATTATTAAAATAATTTATTAAATATTGAATTAATTAATTTAATTAGATAATTATAGAATTTAAAAATTGTAACTAATATATTAAAAAATATGGTTATTTATTTTAAAATTAAATAAAAATATTATAACATTTTAATATAAAAACACCCAACTAAAATATTAGGAGATATTAAATACACAGATTTTAATAAAATTTATAAAAGAAATTAGAATTTCTAAAATAATTAAAAAATAATAAAATTAAACAAATTTTATTATATTTTAAATAAAAATAAATAACTAATATATAATTTAAAAATTTTTAATAAAGATCTAAATAATTATAAAAATAATAATAATAATAATTTTATTTTTAATATTAATTTATTTAAAATTAAAAATTTTAAAAATATTAAAATTTTTAATTTTATTAAATTTAAAAAATTATTAAAAAAATTTGATTAATTTTTTTGATAATTTAAAAATATATTTTACTTTTAATATAATTAATTTATTAATAGAAAAAATAAGATTTATTTTGTAATTATATTTTTTAAAATTTTTTTTTTTTATATTTATAATATTTATTAAAATAAATATAATAATATTTTTTTAAAATATTAATTAAATATTACATTAAAAATTATTTAAATTTTTATTAATTTTATTTATTTTAATGATTTTTTATAATAAATTTATAAATATAAAAATAAGGTAGAAGATGTTTTAAAAAAATTTTATATTTTAATATAAAAAATTTTTATTTATAATTTTTTTTAATAATTTAATTAATATATAATATTTATTAATTATAATAAAAAATAATTATTTTATTATATAAAAAAATAATTTAAATTATAATAATAAAATAAAATTATTAAATTTATTATTATTAATAAGATCTTTATTTATTGTGAAATTTAATATTTTATTATTAAATTAGATAATGTTTATTATTAAAATTATAAGATTAATTTATTTAAAATATATATTTTTTATATTTTTTATAAAAGTATTAATAGATATAGAAATAATAAAAATTATGAATGATTAAAAAATTAATAAAAAAAAAGAAGGATAAGAATTTATTTTAAAAAAAATTTATAAATTTATATTTATAGAATTAAATATAATGAAAAATTAATATAAAAATTTTAATAAATTTTAAAAATTTAATATTATTATATATTATAATTGTAATAAAAAAAATATATATTTTAAAATTGTAAAAAATTATATAAATAATATAAAAATATTAAAATTATAAAAAATAAAAAAAATAAATATAATAATAATAATTATTATAATAAAAATAAAATACTGAATTAATTTATTTAAAATTTACTTATAATTTTTATTAAATATAAAAATTTAATATTATAATTTATTTATAAAAAAAATTAAAAAAAGATAATAATTTAAAATGGTTTAATATAAATTTGTTAAATATTATTTTTAAATAAATTATATATATTTATTAAATTATTATTAAAAAAAAATATTTAATAAATTTATTGAAAAAAAAAATATATATATATATATTTAATATTATAAATTTTAATATAAATATTTTATAAAACTTATTTAAAAAAAAAGAATTTTAATTAAAAATTATTATAAAATTAATAATATATAAATATTATTAATTTTGGTATTATAAATTTTTTATAATAATTATTTATATTAAATTAGTTAAAAATTTTACTAAAAATTTAAAAAAAAAATATTTATTAAACAAAATATATTTTATTTAAATTATTTTAAAAAATAATATATTTTTTATATTTAAAATTATTTTTAAATAAATAAAAATTATAATTTATAAAAAAAATTTATTTTTAAAAGGTAATTTTTTTAATAAAATTTATAAAAAAATTAATATAAACAATAATAAAGATTTAAAAGAATTATAATATTTTTTAAAAAATTATAATAATTTTAAATAATTAAAAAATAATAATAGATTTATTATATAAAATAATTTTAAATTTTATATTTATAAAATATATTTTATTAAATATAAAATTATTAAATGTTTATTTTATAAATTATATTAAATTTATAAAATAAGAAAATTATACTAATTTTATATAAATTAAATATTTATAGAAAAATATATTTTAATAAAATAATTTAAAAAAAACCTATATTAACTTTATTAATAATTAATTTATTTAATAATAATAAATTTATATAAATTAAAATTTATAAAAAATTAAAATTAATATTAATACCTTATAAAAATATAATAAAATTAAAAAATAAAAGTTTAAAAAATAATAATTAATAAAGAATTTTTAAAACCTATTTTTAAATATTTAATATATAATTAAAAATTTATATATGTTATTTATATAGGATAATTAATTATATATAAATATTATATATAAAATTGGATTATCTTTATAAATTAATAATTATAAAAACGAATTATAAAATTAATTTTAAAATAAATTTTTTATATAAAAAAATTTAACTCAAGAAAAAAATAAAAAATTAATTTAATTAAAATTTGGATTTTATTATAATAATAATAAAATTTAAAAATATAAATAAATTATTTTAACCTAAAATTTTTAAACTACTTATAAATCTTTTATAATCTTTTAATATAAGAAAAATTTTTTTAAAATATTATTAATTTTATATAAAATTTTTTAAATAAATAAAATTTTAAATTTTAATATAAATTAAATAATTTAATAATAATTTTATTAAAAAAAGATTTAATAAAATATTTTATAATATCAAAAAACAATAATTTATTATTTTTTATAATATTAATAAAAACCTTACCTTAATTTTAATAAATAATAGTATAAAAATTATTTACATTTTAAAAAATTATATTAAACAAAATAATTTTAAAATTATTAAAAAAAAAATTATATATAATATAATTATTTTTAATAAAAATTTAATTAAAATTATTTATTACAAAATTAAAATTAATTTAATTATTAATAAATATTGAAAAAAAAAAATAATTAATATTTTAAATTTATAAAATTATAATCTAATTTTAAAATATGATTAATTAAAAAAATATAATTTAATAATAAATTATTATTTTAAAATTATTAAATTTATTCAATATAATTATTAGAAATTAAAAAAGAAGAAATTTAAAAAATATATATTAACAAAAAAAATTCATCTATAATTTATTATTTATTTATTTAATAAAAAAATATAATATTAGATAAAAAAAAAATTAAATATTTTAAAAAAAATTTGGTTATAAATTAAAAACCTCTTTAATATTGTTATTTTTAAAATTTTATAATAGATTGTTAAAAAAATAAGAATTTTTAAAATATTTATAAATAAAAATATATTATTAAAATTTAATAAATTTATATATAAAATTTTATTTAAAAATAATATTATTTTAAAATTTATATTAATTTATATTTATATATAAAAAAAATTGGAAATATTATAAAAATATATTAAAAAAAATTTAAGAAAAAAATATATTTGATTCTTATAATTTTTAATAAGATATTTTATTTTATTTGTTTTAAAGAAAAATGAAAAATTATAAATTTATATTAATTATTAAAATTTAAATGATATTATTATAAAAGATTAAAATAATTTACTTAGAATTAATAAATTACTAGATTAATTATAAGGTATAAAAATATTTATTAAGTTTAATATTATTATTGTTTATTATAACTTATAAATAGTATTAAAAAATATATGAAAGATAGTTTTTTATATAAAATATAAATTTTTTAAATATTTAATTATGTTTTTTAAATTAATTAATATATTAATTTTATTTTAAATTTTTATAAATTATGTTTTTAAAAATTATATAGATAAAATATATATAATTTATTTTAATAATATTTTAATTTATAATAAAAATTTTAAAAAATATTAAAATTATGTTAATATAATTTTATAAGTATTAAATAAATAGGATTTTAAAGTAAAATTAAAAAAAATAGAATTTAAAATTATATAATATAAATTTTTTAATATAATTATTATTATTAATAAAATTAAAATAAATTTAAAGAAAATAGAAATAATTTAAAATTAATTTATATTTTAAATAATTAAAAAAATATAAGTTTTTTTAAAATTTTATAATTATTATTGATAATTTATTAAATAATATAGTTATTTTATTATTATTTTAATGGAATTTATTAAAAATGAAATATTTTTTAATATAATTTTAAAAAAACTAAAATTTTTTTAAATTTTGAAAAAAAAAATTTTAATTATATTAATTTTAAAATTATATAATTTAAAATTATTAATTAAAATTAAAACTAATATATTTAATATTATATTAAAAATATGTTTATATTAATTATATTTTAATAATAAATAATATCTAATTATTTATTTATTATATAAATTTATTTTAATTAAATTATGATATTTTATTTATAATAAGGAATTAATAACTATAATATAAATTTATAAATAATAAAAAATTTATTTTTAAATAAATAAAATGTTTATAATATATTTAAATTATAAAAATTTTATATTTTTTATAATTATTAAAAAATTAAATTAATAATAAATTTAATAATAAAAACTTTTTAATAAATATAATATAAAAATAATATATTTTAAAAGAAAAAATAATTTAAAAGTTAATATTATTAATTAATAATTTAATTTAATAAAAAAGATTTAATTTAATAAAAAAATAATTTTTAAATAGAAAAAAAAAAGGATTTTAATAATTAATAAAAACCTAAACCTTATTATATATATTTTGGAAAATAAATTTATAAAAAAACTTAAAAAAAATTATAAAAAATATTTTATTACTAGAAAAATATTTAATAATAATTTAAATAAATTAAAAAAATTTAATATATAAAATAATATTATTTTATTTAATAAATTATTTTATATTTTAATAAAAAATTTTTAATAATAATTAATTAAATAATATTATAATATTTTAATATATAGATATTTAAATATTAATAAAATTTAAGAATTTATTATTAAAACTTATTTTTAATTATAAATATAATAATAAATAAAATAATATATTAAAATTTATAATCTTTATTATAAAAACAAATTAAATTAATATTTTTTTTATAAAAAATTATAATTTTATAATATTTTTTTAATATTTTCTTAAATTATTTTATATAATTTTATATAAAAATTATTTTTGTTTAAAAATTTTTTAATAAATATAATATATAATAAAATTTTAATTATTATATATAAATTTATAAAAATTATAATTATAAAATTATAAAATTTTAAATAGTTAATAAAAAAATTAAAATAAATTTATAATAAATAACTGTTTAGTTAATATAAAATTTAAATAAAATATATTTATAATTAAAATATTTTCTTTTTAAATAAATATTAAAATTTAATTTAAAATTAAATAAAAATTAAATTTAATATAATAAATAAAAATTATATTTAAATAAATAAAATTATTAAATATTTTATTTAAATAATAGAAATATGGTTATATAATTTTTTAAATATGATTTAAAATAATTAGATTAATTTATTTTTATATATAAAATTTATATATAATATTTTATAATATTTAATTATTAAATATATTTTTTATAAAATATTATAAAAATGGAATTTATTTATAATATTATTATTTATATTATTAAAATATTAAATATTAAAAATAAAAAAATATATTAAATAAATATAAAAATTGTATAAAAATTTATAAAAAAATTTAGAATTTATTATAAAATAAATAATATATTATTATAATAAGAAAAAATCAAAAAAAATTTTTTAAAAAAAAAAATAAAATATATTTACTTATTAAAAATATTAAATAAAAAAAATAATTTAATAAAAAATTGGATTATTAAAAATTTGGATTTTATAAAATTATTAAAAAATTTAGTAATAATATTTTTAAATTAAAAATTTTAAAATTTATATAAATATATAAAAATTTTTATATTTTATTTTTTAAATTTATATTAAATAGTTTTAAAAAAATAATAAAAGATAAAAAAATTGAAATTAAAGATTATATAAAATATAAATTTAAATATATATTTAAAAATTTTAATTATAAAAATAAATATTTTATTAAATAATTATTATTTTATAAATTTTAAAATAATTTATAAAAATTAAAAAATAATATATTTTTAAAAATTATTTAAACTTATTTTAATTATAAATTTATAATATAATTTATAATATATAAATATAAACAACTAAAAAAAAATTTTATTATAATTTAAATAAAAATAATATTATTAAATAATTCTTTATTTAGATGTTTCATTTTTTTTTCTATAAATATTATATTTATATTTTTTTAAATTTTAATGGTTTTTAATATTTTCTTAGTAATATTCTCTTTTTTAATTAATTATTTTAATAAATTTTTTTTATAAATAATAACCTTAATATATTTTATTTTTAATAAATAAATTTTTTTTTTTTTTTAAATAATTTTTTTTTATATTTTAGAAATTTTTTATTAAATAAAATTTTTTTTTTTTTTTAATAATTTTAATGTTTTTTTATAATTTATAATTTATTAATTTAATTTTTTTATTATAAAAATTAATTAAAATTATTTAAAGGATAAAAAATAATAATTTATAAGAATTAGTTATATAATTATAATATTTATTTTAGGTATAAATAGAATAACTAATATTTTTAAATATAATAATATATAAATAATTATTTTTAACATAATATTTATAAAAAAAAAAAGTAAGAATTCCAAATTGTTTAATTTGATTGGCTTAAAAATTTTAATATTAGTGAAAAATTTGTTTTGATTTTTTCTAACAATATTTAACTAATATTTATACAAATTTAAAAATATATTAATTATTTTTGTTTTAAAAGAATGTTTTTAAATTTAAATTTAAATTTTATTATTTTAAATTATATATTATTTATTTATATATTTTGATTATATTATCCAATATTTATATAAAATTTGATTTTATATAAATTTTTGTTTTATATAAATAAGAAATTTATATAAATTTTTATTTTATATAAATCTATAATTTATATAGATATTTATTTTATATAAATATTTGTTTTATATAAAATTTTTTATTATATAAAATTTTTAATTATATAAATATTTATTTTATAATAAAGTTTCTAATTATATAAAAATTTTATTTATATAAATATTAATTTTATATAAAACCTAAATTTATATAAAAATTTAATTTATACAAATAATTTAATTATATAAATAATAATATTATATAAATTTTTAATCTACATAGTAATTTAATTTATATTATACCTAATTTAATATTTAATTACACCTTAAATAAATAAATTTTTTTAAAAAAAAATAATATTATAATGTATATTAAATAATAATATAAAACTTATATCTATAAATTTATAATATAAAAAAAATAAAATATCCTACTTATTTTATTATATTTTTATTAATTATTTTTAATATTTATATTTATAAATTTAATTATTTTTTTTTATATTTTATTCTATAATCAATATATATTATATAATATATATATTTATATATTTATATAAATAAATAATTTTCTATAAATATGATTATATGTATATATATATAGACAATCATATTTAAATTTTATATATTATTATTATATATATAAAATTATTATTAAAATTAATAAAAAATCTTATTTTTCATTAATTAATTTAAATATAATTAATATTTAAAAAATATTTTTAATATTTATTATTATTATATATTTTATTCTTATTTTATTTTATTTATAATTATATATTTTTTTTTTTAACAATAATAAATATCTTAAAATAAAAGCTCAATAAATATAAAGAGGTATAAACTTATCCAAACACAGTTAGGACAAGGTATAACATTTAAATATATTAAAATTTCTATATTTTATTTTTTAAATTAATATTAAATAATTTTAAAAAAATAATAAAAAATAAAAAAATCAAAATTAAAGATTATATAAAATATAAATTTAAAAAATTTTTTAATAAATTTAATAATAAAAATAAATATTTGATTAGATAGTTATCTTTTTATAAACCCCAAAATAATTTATAGGAATTAAAAGATAATATATTTTTAGAAATTGTTTAGATATATTTTAACCAAAAATTTATATTATAACTTATAATATATAAAAAAGGATGATTAAAAAAATTTTTTATTATAATTTAAATAAAAATAATATTATTAAATAATTTTTTATTTAATTTTTTTTTTTTTTTTTTAATGAATATTATATTTGTATTCTTTTAAGTTTTAATATTTTCCAATATTTTTTTAGTAATATTTTTTTTTTTAGTTAATTATTTTAATAAATTTTTTTTGTAAATAATGGTTTTTATATATTTTATTTTTAATAATTATAATTTTTTCTATTTTTAAATAATTTTTATTTATATTTTAAAAATCTTTTGTTAAATAAAAACTTATTCCTTTTTTAATAATTTTAATTTTTTTTTATGATTTATTACTTATTAATCCAATTTTTCTATTATAAATAATTAATTAAGTCATTAAGAAATAAGGAATAATAATTTACAAAAATTAATTATATAATTATAATATTTATTTTAAGTACAAATAGAATAATTAATATTTCCAAACATAATAATATACAAATAATTATTTTTAATATAATATTTATAAAAAAAAAATATAAAAATTTTAAATTGTTTGATTTAATTAATTTAAAGATTTTAATATTGATAAAAAATTTATTTTAATTTTTTTTGATAATATTTAACCAATATTTATATAAATTTAAAGATATATTAATTATTTTTATTTTTAAAAGATATTTTTAAATTTAAATTTAATTTTATAATTTTAAAATTATACATTATTTATTTATGTATTTTGATTATATTATTAAAATATTATTGTTTATATAAAATTTTATTTTTTATAATTTTTTATTTTATATAAATTTATTGAATTATATAGACTTATGTTTTTTATAAAATATTTAATTATATAAGTATTAGTTTTATATAAAACCTATACTCATATAAAAATTTAATTTATACAAATAATGTTATTATATAAAATTATATTTTATATAATATTTAAATTATATAAATAATAATATTATATAAATTTATAATTTATATAAAAATTTAATTAATATAAATTTTTAAAAAAGAAAGATAATATTATAAATTATATTAAATAATAATATAAAATTTATATTAACAAATTTATAATTTAAAAAAAATAAAATATATTGTTTATTTTACCACACTTCATTTATTATTTTTATTATTTATATTTATAAATAATATTTTTTTTTTTTTAAATTTTATTTTATGATCAATATATATTATATGACATGCAAATATATAAATATTTAAAATATAAATATATAAATATGTGAATATATAAATATTTAAAATATAAATATATAAATATGTGAATATATAAATATTTAAAATATAAATATATAAATAATATTATTTATATAAAATATTATTATATATATAAAATTATTATTAAAATTAATAAAAAATCTTATTTTTTATTAATCAATTTAAATATAATTAATATTTAAAAAATATTTTTAATATTTATTATTATTATATATTTTATTTTTATTTTATTTTATTTATAATTATATATTTCTTTTTTTTAAAAATAATAGATAATTTAGAGTGAAAGTTTAATAATATAAAGAGGTATAAGCTTACCCAGACGTAGTTGGGATAAGGTGTAACATTAACATATAAATTAGATATATTACATATTTAAAAATAAAATAACATCCACAATATAATATTAATTACTTATTTAAAACCAACACCTAAAAAATTTTATAAATTAAAAAATAATCCTTATAAAAAATTATTTAAATATAATTTATCGGATATTATAAAAATAGATTTAAATATAGAAATTTTTAAAAGATAAAATATTAATAAAAAATTTTATAAAATTGAAAAATTATTAAATAAATAAAAGAAAAATAGAAGTTGTAAAATAATTAAATATTTTATTAAATAAAAAAATTGGTTAATAAAGATTAATAAATGGATTAATATGAAAAATATTAATGTTTCTGAATTAATTAAAAAATATAAGGAGATTTATTAATATTATTCTAATTTTTTAATGTTGTGTTGGGAAATTTATTATATTAATAATTATTAATTATTGGAAATTTTGTTTTTATATTAAATTTTAGTAATAATAAAAGACTAACTCTCGTCTTTTTTTTTGAAGGGTGATTATTACGTATATACGTGCGTTACCTATTAGTATATATATAAAAGAGGTCGGATTACCAACCGGTAGGATAGAACCATCATTAATACAACAACTTACAACATCACCATATGGATAGAACCCACCGTACTAACATAGTTATGGTTATAATAATCACAACAACTTATATAATAATGATAGTATATAAGTTATTAGGCTTATCAACAGATATCGTGGTAGTCCTTCTAATAAGATCCAATATTATTTCAGTAACCAGCTATCCAGGAATATGAGTTATAATAATAATTAATATTCTACTCTCCCTAAGTATATTTCCTTACAAATCTGTCAGATATTGAATTAAAGTCCCAACCACTGGGCCTGCAATCATTAAAGTAATAACAGTATGTATGATAATAATTGTAGTAGTACCTCTAAATTCATCGGTAATTGGCAAGTTGTTGATATTGGTTGGTAATATTGTTGTTTTCCCTGGTAGGAATCTAATGGTAGTGACTGTGATTATAGGTCTTGGAGGCAGACTAACAATAACTGTAATAGTACCAGAGATCGTAGCGCCATTATTATCTGTTGGGTATTGTGTGGTTGTCCCTGGATTACCAGCAACTGTTTTCGTGATCACAGCCTGGGTAAAATACTCGATGACCATAATAGTTCCAGCCGGGTTTATAGGGGCGGGATATATTGTAATAGTCAAAGGTGTAAATGCCGAAAAACGGATAATAATAATTTACTGCATAATATATTAAATAATAAAAATTATACCTAAAATATTTATTAAATTTAGAAAAATAATAATCAAAAAAGTACTACTCCCAATATATATCACTATTACTATAAATTATCTAATAAAATTGATTACTATAATAATATCTTAATCTATATATATAAAGTTAATAACATTTATTAAATATAAAGTAATTATATATATAAAATTCCTAATTTTAGTAATAATAATAATAAATTAAGCCCTATAAATTATAATTAAAATAATTTTTGAAAAATTTTCCAAAATAACAATTATAATATACATAATTTTATCAATTTAAATAATAATTATTTGTAATTAAAAAATAAAAATAATTATAATAATAATCCTAATATTATCTAAAAATATAATTATAAAATAACCTATTATTATATTTATATAAGTACTAATAATAATAGTTATTTATTTACTAAAAAAAATATATTTTATTTCAATTTTTATCATTATTATTATATTTATTAATTGTATAATGGATATAAAAATAACTTTAATCATCTTTTTAATAATCAAATAATAAATATTAATATATTTATTTATTCAAATTATATATTTTATAAAATATATAATTATAATAGTAATAATTTAGATGATTATTATTTTTTTAGTCTTTTATATATTTGTAGTGGATATGGGGATATTAATTATTCTTATTCTACATAGCAGTATCTTTATACTTGTTTTAATCTTGGTTGCAAAACATACTATAAAATATAGGTTAAGATATTCTAAAATATAATATAATTTAAAAACCTTATAAAACGACTTACAGCATAATGCAGGAATGTAAAATCCCCATTTAAAAAATTTAAGCAGGCTACCACCTACTTATGCTAACAGGAACCCAGTTACGGTCTTCATAGTAATAATTATTTTGGTTTTAATAATCAAGCTTGAATATATTAGTTTTTATAGGCCATAAATATAAAAAATAATTTTAAAAATAAATAAACATACAAGGTTTTCTTACAACTAATCATAAATAGCACTATCAAAGTAGCATATAAAGTCTTCTGAGACCACTTTATAATAATTTTTAAAAATAAAGTAACAATTTCGCAGACAATATAAATTATCTTTTTAATAATAACTATTTTAACTTTCCAGTGCATGCAAATCGTCTTGCCTTTTTTAATATACTTTGTAATTATTAATGTCAGTTTTGTAAAAGTCTTGGTATAGGTAGAAATTTTAATTGATTTAGTCTTGAAGTACCTGGAGCAGCTGGAAGAAACGCCGGCTGACTTGACAATTGACTTGCAATTTGCTGCAGGTTTTGGACATTGACTGGATCCAAACGGACCATATCCTGCAAGGGCAGTGCTGGCAAGAGCCAAGTGCAATAAACCTTTCAGGAACAGCATCGAGGGCAAGGAAGTTTGCTCAGAACGGCCTGAAAATTAACCTTCACCTTACTGGTGATCAGAGACTTGTCTGTAACCTCGAAATAATCGGGCTTTATCACTTCATTTTAGATTAAATCAGCTTAAATCTTCGAGCCCATATACTCCTCATGTGCGCATACCTTGATACGTGCCCAAGAATTTTGGCATGCTCGGTCGTCGCCATTCTCAGCTACTAAGGTTCCACTTAACCCGGACAATTCGTGCGCCCTAGATCATCGTCTCATGGAGCAGCCGCCCCGCACGAAGTGCTATATTAGAAGTGCAGCTTGATCAACTACATTAGTTCGAAATTCGAAATTCTCACTGATCCATGGCATGACGGAGCAGGTTACCCAAACTCTTTCAGAAAATCCTTTGACGAGACTTTCAGAGGTTTTCAGAGAGCCATCTCATGAAATACGAACCGATTTGGTCAGATAGATTTCAAACATACGTATGAGCGTGGAGAGCTAGATTCAAACGATCAAGCCTTGTACCTGTATACATGAAAATACTCGTATACAAGTCCAAGACTCGGTCCTTTCAGAGCCGACTCGAAACTCATTTCAATGGTGAATTCGCTGAAGCAGAGAATTTACAGGTCGTTGGTTGTAGACGAAAAAGAGTTTTTCCTAGTTAGAGGGGAACCTTCAGAGCTTCCCCTCGAACATGAACCGCGGGAGGATGGAACCGCTGATTAGCGAACACGAAATAGCCAGTGGTACTGACTGTTGACTATTTCCTAATGGCTGACGGCGTATCATATGGTTGAAATATTATATCATATCTTCCCGATCCAAGTTTCCTCCTCACAAGGAAGCCATTTAATTGTGGAAACCCTAGTTTATATTCAGCCGAATGGCAAATCTCGGATCTGTATTCGACTTTTGATCCTTGGGCGATTTGAGGTTTCATCCAAGACTATCGAACGAACCTTAAGGATTTCTTTTAGGTAGATTCGAGAATTGTAGGAGCGGAGGTTCGAAAAAACACCGCGGAGGTATGGAATTTGTTCTGCACATTTCTATGGAAGGGTGCTCCAGATTCCGAAGTAAGGTGTTGTATGTTGTGATTTTCAAATCGGTTAACCGCGATGCGCTAACTAGGTCCAGCCTATTCGTTGTTTTAGTCTAGACGCCTCCAGCCAGTTGCTGCGTTGATTTCCCGATGGCGCTCTTAATCCCACCAGGTTTGAGCGGAACACTCACCTTTTAAGCATAATCATGACAGCCTCTTAGTAGAATGAATCGGGAACCGGGATTCGCATATCTTATTGCACGTGTAACAACCATGGGTGGCACGTGTAAATTTTTGCTCATCTTATATCAATAACCCATGTCAGTATCTGGAATTCGGAACGTTCCGACATCGTCATCCACCACAATCGGATTTTCTTCTGGAAATGATACTCTCTGAGGATGCTTCGATGTCATTAGATCCATTGGAAAGGAAATACAATCCGTAATGATTAAATCCTCATCATCTTTCTTTGCCATATTAGTTCAACATTGGCGAGTGACGACGTGATAATGACTTCTGAAACCATGAACAAGAGGTTTTTTTCCCTTTACAAAGATCAAGGGGCCGAGCTCAAACGGAATAAACACAAGATTAACAAAGCCTCATGGCAAGCCGCGAGACTCTTTTGCCGTCTCGCCTCTTTAGTTTAGTCAACCAGCGCCTCTTTAGTTTAGTCAACCAGTCTCTAGTTTAGTCAATTCGCTAAGGCAGACCATACTTTTTTTCTTATAGAGAAAATGCGGAAATGATAAGTTGCGGTAAGGAAAACTTCCGAACTTGGCGGTCGCAATGTTTCACCGATCGATATAAGAAAATCGAGGCAGAGAATAGATGGTCTGGGGGCTAAGCTAACACGGAGTGCTCCACTTCGCCAGGTTAGCCATAGGCTAGTCGTGCCTTCGGCAAGAAAGGCATAGGGTTCCTGGACTAGGAATAGGCCATTCGCTGATTGAAACTGGGTATATGAGATAATCGGCAAACCATAGTTCTCGACGCTATTAAACATTAAATTCAGTGCAGTACTTGCGTGATTTCGTAAAGATGAAAAGGGAAAATTTTCCCTTTTCATTTTAAAAGCTTGAGGCACTATAAGACTTGATACAACCTAAAAGCTACTAACCGAATATTTCGATCCAGCCTTCTATAATTATACCCCTAATAAGTTATTCATAAAGTTTTTCGAGAGGCCGGTCCTATGGCTATTCAATCCGCAATCGAATATTAACTATATGCCGTTCTTCCAATCGCTAGAAATATAGGGTTGTGAGTCCACTGCTAGCTCCCTTCATTATCGATCCTTGCACAAGGTAGAGTTTGAGAGGCAATCAAGCATCCCAAAATTAACAATGGCTTCTATGATCCTACTCGATATCGGCCAGTCGAAGGATAAGATTTCCGTCCGAATTTTGTAGCAAAGATTCAAGTCAAGACGATGGTTTTCGTAAGCTCTTTAAAGAGCGGTATCGGCACATAGTGATGTGCCGATACCATGACTATTGGTACGATCATCTAAGTAGAAACTGGGGTTTAGGCTCACTGACTACCACTCAAGCCACAAAGCCCAAACATTCCAAATCTCCCTGTTGCTCGTTTTAGCGACTCTCGAAGCCGTTCCAAGAGACCAAAATTTCTACTATTTCTACAGTACCCATGCGCTCCATTTGTAGACAACACCACCGTCTGCTAGCACTTCAAGGTACTTTAGAGATTCAATGTCTTTATTGACGAAAATCCGGTATTGTTACAGGCCTTCTAGCTACATGTAAAATACCCTCAATCGTTTGGCCTCCGGCGCAATACCTTGGACCAGGTGCGCTCGCAGCATATCGCTTCAAGTATGAGGAAACCCCTGTCATGTACTCAATGACATGGCATAGTTTTGGTATGTTGCGGATCATCATCCATTGCATGAATACATAGCTAATAGATAATGCTGTCACGAATTGATAGGTGCGCACCCATCAATTCTTGACAGCACGATCTAGTGTACCGCCGCTTTTGCCGATAAATGCCATGTTGTTTCGGTCGCAACTTCTCCATATCTTAACTCTCAGCTCCGCACCTGCAGCTCCAGCGTTTAAGATACTGACAGATAATAGGGTCCGAAATCCTTGCATGCCAGGGCCCAGGCAGATTCACCAGAAAAGTTACCACGGGTGCAAGCCACAATCACGCACCTTCCAATGCGTTGCTGGGAAATGTTCCATGAGACGATGGGTGACAGCTATGTAACCGTCATGCAGGCAACTTTACCCTATCGGGACGCCCGAATCAACCAGGGTCTCGCAGCTGCGCAGCCGAATGCGATCCATGGACTCCTACCATCAGTGTAATACTCAGAAATCAGGAACTATTTCTCGCTAGGATATTTCAGACAATAATTATTTTTGGTTCCACTAACGTGTGATATGCTGAAAAGGGTCTACAGCACATAGATGTTCTCGGTCAGGATATGGCTCTAATCACGGCTATAAGTATGGTGCCATTCTTTCCAAAGCTCCAACCTTTATCAAAATCCAGTCAAGTCCATAGATCCGTTTTGTCTTATTTGGCTTTGCGGTTTTAATAATAAAATTCCTTATATATTCACAAAATGAGCCATATTGCCCGAAGAACATTATCAAAGCGGCCGGCGCCGCTTTTCAAGTCTTTTGGAGCTCTCCAAGGACGTCGAGCAGTTTCTGGCACTAAACTCAATAACAAGCCCGCCATCTCGATATATCAAACAGAAGATGTTCCAATGTCGAGCATTCCTTCTCCTCCTAAGATGTCATTTCAAGATCTGTTCGCAGTGTAAGCTTCGTACTCGGGCATATTTTGGTTGACTGATTTTAAGCTCGGAGCTAACTATAAACAAGATCCAAAGGTGAACACCAAGGTGTATGGAGATCCCTTTGGGATAAGGGAACCTACCATTAGTGAGTATATCGAACTGTGAGACTACTGCTTCTTTTTTCAATTTTTAACATATCTTCTCTATTAGCTGGGACCGGGGCGAGGCTTCTCCATCCCTAGTCGACTTTCTACACGAACACCCAGAGCTTATAGAACCCCGATCCTCCCCGTTAAAAGCGCTCGTACCTGGCTGTGGCCGCGGTCACGATGTTAACCTATTCGCTTCCATCGGAATCCAAGCCTACGGACTTGAGCTTGCTGAGTCGGCAACCGAAATAGCTAGAGATTACGGAGCAACACTACCACCCCCACCGTCACCTGGCAGCCGATCATATATTACCGGCGATTTCTTCGCAAACGACTGGCTAGAGGCTCTTGATACACAAAAATTTGATCTCGTATACGACTACACCTTCATGGTGGCCCTTGATCCGGCGAAAGGCCTTCGAGAAAAATGGGCAGAGCGTGTTGCATCTCTTATAGCATCCGGCGGTACGCTTATCTGTCTTGAATTTCCTCTCTACAAGGCATACGATCTCCCTGGTCCACCGTGGGCTATCAGATCAGAAACCTACATCGGTCTTCTAGAAAGCGTCGGATTTGAGAGAATCCATCATGATAAGCCGACGAGATATCTTCCAGCTGGGAAGGACACAGATATGATTAGTGCCTGGCGGCGATTGTGAAATTTTTTAATATCAGCTGTCCTCCTCCTTCTTTTTTTTGAACGCGCCGATTAGCTTGACTGTAAATTAAGATTTGTTTTAATGTCACTTCGTAGCTTTGAGTACAGATTTATGATACGTGGGCAAGAGCCTCAATAGAATAGATTTATGTTCGACTGTCGAAGTCAACTCAAGACCTCCTATATATTAGATTATAGCGAAAAACTCTAGACACGTGGAAATAATATACCTTTTTTAGGTTTCTAAACCAATTTGTGGAAAGGGTACAATATTCTCGGCAAATTAAATTAACCAAGAACACGGCGAATAGACTTACTAACACCCCTGGTCGCAGATGGTAAAAATTCCGTCGGCTCAACGCGGGGAAAGCTACTAGCTTCCTAGATTAGCTAAGTTCGCAACGTAACCTCTCGGTGCGAGAATACTCTAGCCGTAATTGTAGAGCCATAAGTTGTTGTATGGTAATGTCAAAATTCCTGGTTAAAATTTCGATTTCCAGTGCCTGAAGCTAAACCAACTGCTCCATAATCTTGGGACGAATCCGATGCAAAAGTCGGGGCAGCGATAGACGCTATGAGAGAGACTTCAGCTCGCGTGGTGTTAGTTTCCATCCCGTGGTCGGATCAGCATTCTATATGTGATGCCTATTAGACGAGACCTAATTCAGAAAGTCATAGTGTCAATTGCGATAGCTACACTCTAATTAAGCGGCATGGTCCCTTGCATGTGAGACGAGTTCAAGCCTAGTCCCGCATGTTTTACTCCTCCCGGCCCTGTTCCCCATTGCGAAGACAATGCGAGAGCTGTGGATAAGATAGTATTACCAGGATTGATGTCTTTGATTGTAGACACCAAGACTTGAAAACCGGGGCCAGGGGGAAGGTTGGGCCTCACGAGACCCGAAAGTATGCACGGATCACTGGAGCTTCTTGTTATTTATGAGAACCAACCATCTATTGCTCGTGTCGGTAGTTGCCTAATGTGGACAAGGGTCGTGTGTCTTTCCATAATAGTTATGTAAAAGCATTATTCCATCAGGACTGAAGGGCATGTATGATCGCAGATGAAGTCTGCAGTTGCGAACAAGAAGGATGAAGTACCATTGCCAGCTCTTGTCCCGCAAGTCTGCAAAGAGTATATAAAGGTCTCCTAGAAACCTCAATTTTGGTCAATGGATAGTTGCTGATACCATTCCACGGGTCTTATTCTGTTTGCAAGGTGAAAGATGAGGGACTTGACCGTTTCAGCCGCTATTGCGGGCTTCTTCCTGGCTTCAGTTTGCCTTGCAGACTTGTCCAAGATCGTGCGAGTCGATGTGTCCAGCCAGCAATTCGTCGATGCCAAAGGGCGGTCCCGTCACTTCCATGGAACGAACATGGTGAAGAAGAAGTTCCCATGGCACGAAGACATTGTAAATTTTACTCCCGGATACTCTGTTGTTGATAAAGACATTCAGTTTCTGAAAGACTTGAATGTCAATGTGGTTCGGTTGGGTAAGGCATCAGTCCTATGCGATACAAACTTATGTCAGAGGCTAACAGAATGCTTCTATTAGGGGTTCATTGGGCCGGCGTGGAGCCGGAACGTGGGCAATACAATCGAACATACCTGGATGTAACCCGTCATATCATACAAAAGTTCGAGGACAATGGCATCTACACCATGATTGATCAACACCAAGACGTTTGGGCTCCTCAAATATGCGGCCATGGCGCTCCTTTGGTAAGCAGTTCCTCCGATGAAGGTCGATATTTAACAGGCAGCTAATTGACACTTTGTATTCTGTTGTAACTCAGTGGTTCGTTAAACCTGATTGGGTTGTGCCGGCCCACAGAATGCCGTATCCGCAAAAGGCTCCATTTGCTGTAGACTCTCGCGGGATTCCATCAGATGCGGATTGCAATTCGATTGACTGGGCACTATCATATTTGGACTATGCCGTTGCGAATGCCTTCGGCAGGCTCTACAACAACTACGACAATCTGGGAGATGCCTGGGCTGCCTATTGGAAAACATTGGCAACAAACTTTGGTAGTTTTGTTGGGGTGATGGGCTATGACCTCATGAACGGTACGTCGGAATAAGGCCAGACGAAACAGCCATCTCTTATAGCTAATTATGTGGGTTTCACGAGTAGAACCGTGGGTTGGTGACCATATGGCGAATCCGTTGTTGTTGATACCAGGAGTGGGTGACCGCGAGAATATGGAGCCACTTTGGAACAAAGGCAATAAGGCAATCCGCGAGGTCGACGGTACGACGATTGTTATGTTTGAAGGTTCAACATACGACATACTTTCCGGCTTCAACAATGTCCCTGGCGGTGATGGTTCCAAGACCGCGCATTCGTATCATTATTATAAACCTCCACAAATTGGCAGCATTGAGACTACGATCAAGAATCGTATTAAAGATGCTACTAGACTCCGTACAACGGGCTTCCTGACTGAATTCGAGTTATGGGTGAAAACGCCTGAAGCTCTTGCAGGATCTCTTGAAACGACTCGGCAGGCAGATAAATATCTTCAGTCATGGACGGCATGGGCATACGAAGAGGTCTTTGATGAAACCAGGGCACCGAACGCGAAGCTAGCGTTGATTTATGCTCGAACGTACGTGGAAGCGACAGCTGGGGTTACTCAATCATCGTACTTTGAAGATGTTACTGGAAAATACTGGGTGTCCTGGATCGCGAAAACGTTTATCAAGGCGCCTAGTTTGATCCGTATTTCGCCAAAATTGTACTATCCGGATGGGATCCGTGTGATATCTAACCCGCCAAATGCTGTTACATACAGCATGGAGACCGAAAATATTATCCAGCTGCACTATACCGATAAGGCTGTTAACGCGAAGACAGTCTTAGTCAGTGTACAGCCGATCTTCCCAACCGGAGTCATTACTAATTCGGCGTCGGGCGGCAAGTGTATAGATGTGTTTAATGGCACGGTACTTCCGGTAGGTTCACCGAGCTAAACAGTTTTGCGGTTAGGCATAGGCGCTAATTGTTTTGGCTTTTCTCAAGAACAATCCAGTGATTTTATTTAAATGCGGGCCAAGTTGGAACCAGGTGTGGAAATTCAGAGAAGGGACGATTCAGCTCGCATTTGATGAAGACCACGCATCCAACAAATACTGCCTTGATACTAATCGCAATGCTTCTACCAACAAGTACTTGGATGTTGTGCTCAACCCGTGCCAGGATGGAAAAGCCTCCCAACAGTGGTCTACCACGACCGCTGGTAACATTGTGAACACTGCGTCCGGCTATTGTATTGATATCGACGCGTCGAGTTTCAAGGACGGGACAAGGCTCCTGGCCTATGCTTGCGGAAATCGCCAGGCTAATCAAATGTGGGCGTTGCCGGATGGTGTTGACGGTGTTTGGGAGGCTCACTTGTAAGACGAATACGAGGTTTTGAAGGAAATGAGATAGGAAGGACATGTCCATTGTAAATAATAATTCCATATCCCACTTTCCGAACTCAGCGCCTCAAGCCTTCACTTTTTTCTAGAACTCGGGTTCCTTGAATTGGATGTAGAAGGTTGGTTTTGCTGGTCTCTTGCGACGCTTCGCTGGACGAGCTGATGGACTTGCGATAGTGTCAAGCCTCCGGGACCTTTAATCTTCTCTGGATCTAATCTGCTTGGATCCAAGGTTTGGACAGGCTTGCTTTCTGGTGGCTGGCGAGGGTGAGGAACTCGCGATAGTATCGGCGCCCTGAAACTGAACGTTCTTGATCCGAGCATCCGGCTGGTGTTTTGCTTCCCGGCGAGAAGGAAGTGCGCCCGCATAATGGTAAGAGCCATCGACGAGAAAAGATTTTATCAAGAGCTGGGTCTTGGGGACAGGGGCAAGAGGACTCTCGACGTTTGACGCAAGTTGTATCTGTAAGTCAAGGGGCCTCGCAAACTTTCCCCTTGCGGTTGGGTGCGAAATTGAGTGCGAATTCGCAGAGACACCTAAAAGAACTTGAGTTTGCATACTTGGTTACCAATGCACTGAAATTTTTTTTGATATTATATATCGAACTCGTCCAAAAACTCGACGCCTGACCAAAGGTTCTACGTATTTGGGAGAATAAACCGGCGTGCAACCTTTACCATCGATGGCATCGTTAAGCTTTTCGACTATTTCATCGGCTAGACTCCATTTAGGGGTCCATATGCTCCAGTTCGATTTGTTATGCGAACTCGGGCAAGAGCATCTGTTACCCTATTGATATTTTACTGAAAGAATGGATTGATTATTACCAGAAATGACAAAGTAAATATCTATATAGATATATATACTTAGCGCAGACACCTGGCTAGAACTCTAACAAGTACAAGACACGAAGACGCGACGAAACCTCTATAACGATCTAACTTCAACATCCTCTCATGGAAACTTGGCGGAAATGAAGAATTTGAGTGGCTTGGTTTGGGAAATCGTGGAACTCTTCACCCCTCCTTCTACTGCCCATCAGTCCCAGCGTTCTAGACGAATCATGATTCGTTCAACTGGCTTTTATCTGTCCGAGTTTAGTTTGTGAGAGATCTTTTCATGCTACTACGTTCGGCTTTGATCTTTGGCAATCCACGATCATCCTGGGGGCCACCGCTTTGAGTATCGGAGGGCAGCATGAAGGCACGATCGAGCGCATATGGTAACCCGCGATGGCGTCCACGGATCATCATAGCACATATCACAAGTTTGCTGAATGGCGTGAACTGGCCGCAAAGAGATGTCATGACAGAAGCGTGCCCAAGACTAAGGCCGACGTTGGCACTACGGAAATGTTAACTTTGGCAACGAGTATTAGAAAATGCCTGGGACCTACTATGCAGAAACGACTTCGAAAAAGATCGGGAATACGGCGAAGGACTAGACGGTTACTAGGTTAAAATCTGAAATTGTACTCCGTTAAAATCAATGGCCAACCTACCGGATTTTCTGGATCTGTGATTTTCGAGGCCTCGGCAATACAAATGCAAAAGATACCCAGAAAGATATACCACAGATCAAAGCTCAATTGATTCTGCAAATGGGTCAAAAGATACGACCGGCCGTCCTGTTCGTCTAACACGCCATCGGCAGAGTAGATTCCTAAGGAGTTTTCTTCATAGGTGTTCGATGCACGAATGCTTATGGCGATTGGATAGATCGAAATGTACATCATCACCAGAAGACTAAACTGCACAGCGGGATTGACGAGGGCCAGATTAAAGGTCGAGGTTCCGGTGTGCCTTGAGGAAGCCGCTTGGAACAAAGCAGCCACGAACCGTTTCCCGCCCGGTAGTCCGTTGACTTCGGTATTGTCGAGATCCAGAACGATGATCAACAAGACGTCGACGAAATTGAGAATGAAAACGATAACGAATAGAACCCAGGTTGGCCTGCTGCCAAAGAGCAAGGTGTAACAGCGGCGCGGGTGCTCGAGGAGGAACATGAGTGGTTCTCGCGCCGCAGATGTCTTGGGCGAGAGCTTGTAGCTTGTCCAGATCACCAAACGCAGCAAAACGGGATAGAGCGTGTTCCCAGCGTATGCGAGGAAGGTCATAAGTAGCATAGGCCATACTGCATCTCGGAAAGTTATCATCGAGTCCGGAGTAAGAGTGAACCCGAGATTGTTGACCATGGTTTGGGCGGAGTAGAATGCCCACCAGGTCTTGTCCTGATGAATGCTCTCGAGATAATCTTTGTATTTTGCCGATGAATTATGTATCCATGGCACCAGACCGACCACGCCAAGAATGTGAAGACCAAAAAAATAACCTGTTAGGGTGATTAGACGTGATTAAAGGGAGGACAAAATTTTTGGTAATGTCACATACCAATTACGATCTTTAGAAGGAGTTTTAAGGCTCTGTATTCGATACCACCCAAAAGCTCTCGATCAGCAGCAGTGAGGTTTCGGAAATCAGAGTTCCTACCCAGTGTAGCTTGCGAGGAGAGCCTTGGCAGGTTGAGAGCAGCATTAAGGGATACGTCTGACTTTCGCCTCGTTGAAGTTGCTTTTCCAAGAGGGGGAGCACCACCAAGGACAAAGAAGGAAGGGGCGGCTTGCTCAATGGAAACGGAGGTACTGAGACGATGGCTACGACGTTGCCTTACCCCAGACAGACCCGCACTGTTTGTGCGGTCTACCTTTTGGATCTCGTCGTCTAGATTCCCATGGAAGATTGTCAGAAGCCTGGTTTCCTTTGTGCTTTTTGCATGAATGGATTCTCCCTTACCGTCTTCAGAGACAACATCTTGAAGCTCGACGAATGGATGGCCTGAAAAAGATCACCGAGGTTTAGCACCTTTCATAGCGTAAAAAATCGAAATGATATAATAGCTGGTAAATGGTGACATTAACCTTGTTCACGTTCTCTTGGCGGAGGCACATATAGCGCCTTATTGGCCTCATTATTCGGAAGTGTGGCATCGGGTGCAAACGTGATTCGAGGCTGTAGAGGGGCGGAGGTATTCTCCGCGTCCGGTGCATCTTGGGAACTCGGATCGGTTACGGCACCCGCTTCGAGGTTTGCTGGAGGAAGTGGACGACTGGGGACAGCGAAACCCGCATGTTTTTTCAAATGTTTCTTAAACCAATATAACCTAACAGCGACGACTAAGATATTGACGAAGCCGAGATTGGTCACGATTGGGACGAAGTATATCACGAGTTGCTGGTAGGTTTTAAGGTCCTTGACATCGATGCTATATCGTATAACATCAGTACGAGCGTTTCGAAACATTCCCAAGGTTCGCAAACAGCCGACTCGGCGGATACGTACGTGTTCAACCCTGATTCAGTGCTTCCACTGGCGCCAAAGAAAAAGGCATCAACAGCAGGCATATTGCCAAATGGATAGATTATTATGAAAGCCAAAATGCTCATCGTAAGGATGTACGCATCTAACCCGCCGCCAAAAGAGCATCAGCAGCTATCAATAGGGAGGTCAGAATTCATCATTTTAATATTGCTTACAATGCAGCGAGATAAAGTTGAAACTCGGTTTCCACATGTTTGCGGCCACGCACAGGTCCAGAAGTATTGAATTCTAAGTATTGAAGAATATCTTTGCAGAAGTAGAAGTTTTGGTGAGGGGAGAGAAGGCAAATCCTGCTCCGAAGGATGGGCCTCACTCGCTTAAAGCTGACGCTGTTCGTACGTGCGAAGCGATTAATTTCCCAACCCCCAAATATTGGCGCCGAGGGTTTAGCGTGTGAATCAAAACACTGCCACCCTGAAGAAGTAGCGTATTCTAGCGAGATACTGAGCCGGGGATGCGGTCCCCGTACCTGACTAAATCGGGTAGCGAGCACTTTCAACTCCCCCACGCGCGATCTGATTGAAGAATTCTACAGGTAATGATAAGAATTATCAATACTCAACGTCACTACAGAATATCCGGATAACCGACTTCTTCTATTCCGAAACGCGTTCGGACAAGCTAGAAAATTTAAACGTCGGGCTACCACACTCAGAGGACCTGGTGATGGCTGACAAAACCTAGCTAGTGGTCAAAACTTCCGACCCACAGAAAGGTGCAGCCATTACAGCAACAGACCTAGCGAATAGATTAAAGCTTTAATCTAAATGAGTATAAATGCGGGTGCAGTAGCAAGATATTGCTTGGAAAAGGCGGATCAAAGAATCAAAGAGTGACCTCATCATTGTGGACCCCTCAGTTCGCGACATTAGATAAATCAGGATGCACAGCCACCCACGTACATACTCAAGTACCTTCCTCTAACTATACATACCAGTACCCCGTCACCAGTAAGAACACAACTATATATATATAAATGCCGCTAACAGTTACCACACTCACTACTAGCGTTTCTGAGGTCCAGAGGATATGTAGGAAACCAGATTGACCATGGTCAAATGGTCGACCATTTTCTTTGCAGCTAGTGCCGTTCATTTATATTATAATTTATATTCTGTATTTAATAACAACTGAGTACGTTGCCAAGGTTCCCCTTTCTAAATTATCGATACCGTACTTCGAGCTCCCGGTTTCTCGGGTGGCCGATAGCACCTGTGAAATCCCATCTTGCAAGTTGTATTCGAGGTACCTCTGTCGAATTTCGATCCCTTGAGACATGTTCTTCTGCAGTAACATTTCATTGAGTCGCGGTGAAGACTAGATATGAAATAGCACTCCAGAGTAAAACTCGGCAAAGTTACCGAAATCGATATCCTGCTTCCTTGACAGTTGCGTTTACGCGTGTATGAGCATCCCGCATAAACCCGTAAACCTAAAAATTCGAAATGTTAGTCTCGTCATATAGGCTATAAACTCGTAATCGGCTGATGGGATTTATCTGATCCTAGATACCGAATTTTTGTTATTCGGATTTAGCAATGTCCCATGGCCTCGATACATTAATGACTAATCTCTTCTAGCTTCTAGTGAATATTTGGCGGGTTTTTGACGCTCCTTTGCAAAATAATTTTTAATCATACTCTGTTTGATATGGCATTGGTAAAATCGATCCTAGCTGCTTTGGTAAGTATTGGAGCTTTCAAGAGCGCTATTTAAGCTTACTTGACATATCAGGGGTTGTATACGAAAGGTAGGCTTCCCTATCGAGGTACGTATATCGATTGGCGGAGAAAGGTATTGTGGTGGTGTGCATGTTTCATGGTAGATAAAAGCCTGGCAGGAATTAGCCTTGGCCTTAAATACTTGGGCAATTCCATCTTCCCTCTCCGAGCTCCGTTACAGGCATATAGGTTTGTATGTAAAGCCGAACTCTCCCTCGTCCACAAAAGGTCCAGCAGTGATCATCACCACCCATATCAATTTATCTTTGCACGAGCATATCAACATATTATTCCTTAAAGGGATTCTTCAATTAGCTCTAGTTGGCAGCGCTTTCATCTCTATATCAGGGCGCGCCGCGTAGCGTCGTGCCTACGCCGTTGTGCCAAAATGGTCAGAATGAACCAACTGGGTTTATGCTATGTGGTGTCATACTGTGTATATAAGGCCTATGACCTCGAGCTAGCTGGCACGGCTCGTGTCAGTTGGCAACAATAAAGATAATTGAATACTTATTTGTTAGCACATACTTATAATGGGACCATATACAATACCTATCATTAAAGAACTTAGTGGGTCATTAAGGTCATGTCTACTAAAGTATTCAATCAAGTTGCTGTCATGATACAGCTTAGCTCAAGGTGTTGAGGGTTACACATGGCTCGGTTGGTAATTCTCACTCGGTTCCGAGACTGATCCTCACTTCCCTTGTTTGAACATTCTATTCTGTGAGCGTATCAGTTTGGGAAATTTCTAGCCCTGCAAGGGTCAAAAGCGCACGGGTATGTTTTCTCGGTGCAGCTAAATAATACTGATTTAGGTTTGCGGATAGAGTGACAGAAACCGATATTGGTGGCACTTGAAAGAGGAAAAAGGCGGTACCTTAATATATGCTGTAAAGATACAACCCAAGCTACTGAGATGGTCAAGATTACAAATTACCAACGTCCAACAACTACTATTTTTTCATCAGGAGCTTTATTCGAGCAAAGAGCCCGGATTTCTTTTTTGGTTTCTCCGAGACTTCAGTATCCATGTTCTTCTCTGCCTTCTCAGCCTTGGGCTTCTCAGCTTTTTTCTCGGGCTTCTTCTCTACTTTCTTCTCGGGCTTCTTCTTCTTTGATTTTTTCCCGTCTGCGGGCTCGTCGCCATGGGTTTTAACACTGTTCACGACTTCGAGCCATCCTTTCATCTCTTTCGTTCTAGGCTCAACTTTTTTCAAGTGGTTATAGCGTATGATGTAATCTTTTCTTGCTGCGTGCCATTCATCGGACCGTTGCTCAAACCCCTAAATTTATTGGTTTGGTTAGTAACCTTGCTTTAGAAGTACCTAGCTCGTAAAGCCCGAATACGTGATTCACGAGAGCTAGCAAGCCATATGTATATTTCTGTATCGCAATTTTGATTTTGAGTATAAGAGCTTACAGGGTTTGAAAAAAACCAAGGTTCTTCGCCATCTTGAATTTCCTCGATTTCGCTATCTGTGGCATGTGGATTCATAACTTTGTAATGAGCTGCTAGTTTTTCTCCGGTTGTTTTCGTAAAGTCGGTCAAGACCGTCTTGTATCGCTGCAAGGCGGCCTCGACATCTCCGCTAATAGGTTTCGCCTGGGCAATCTCATCCGGTTTATCATCTGCCTTCTCTTTCAATTTCTGAAAATGCTTTATGACTGGTTCTACAATATTCGATATTTCTGTTGCCAAAGGTTCGATTTGTGCGTAAAGTTCTTCGATTTCAGCTTCTTCGGTCTTCGAATAGGTATCCTGGTACAGCTTCTGCATAGCCGTGGCACGCTCATCGACATCTTTGATTACCTGAGGATAATCTGGGGCACCAGGCGTCGCCATTTGTGGCTCTGCGGGAGCGGTTTCGGCCTATAGTTTTACATTAGCATTGACTATACTATAGAGCCTACGGCCTGGTTTCCAAAACCTCGTGCTCGTTCTGATTATAAAACACCTACACTCATTTTTGATATTTTGCTGGCTTGCAATGTCAAGTAATGTTGGCCATAGGTTTATAACGGTTACAAGTGATGAGGAACCCCTGGGAAATCTCGCTTGACAAGTCGGTATAAAACATGAAAAGAATATATGTCAAGTGAGAAAGAGCATATCTATTGTATAAATCTGGTTGCTAGAATCATTAGATGCCACTAACTTCTATGCTTCCGTTTACGCATGGCCTCGCTACAGCCAGCTTCGTGTTACCGGATTGGGGTGCCAAGCTGGGGAATCCACCAATCTAAAGCTCGCAACACAGATTATTGAGGAAAGCCCAACCAAACCAGGTATCACGAGAGCGAGTTCCGGCGGAGAATATATTCTATAGAGGTGAGCCTGTTGCCTTCGCTACAAGTTTAGAAGATCAGCCATCTTCTCGAGCGACCAATGTGCCCCCCAATCGGTAACAGTTCATTGATAGAGAAGGCACTGGCTGTTTGATACCCAGTCGCCCCACAACTTGCAGCCACCTCTGCCGTGGGATATGCAGGGGAAGATGTCGACACACGAGCAGGCCTACGTTCTTTCCGGGAGCTGACGGCATCGAACACGACAGTCCGAAAGGTAAACTGCAAAAATAAGCGCCTCTGCAAGGGACCATCAGCTCCACATCGAAAAGCTAGAGAGAAGATTCCATGGGCCATAAATTTTTATTTTTATAAAAGATCTTGTAGTCTTAAGACTGTGCGGTATTCATCAATAAGCCATCGTGAGTCTTTATGGGCTAAAAATATCATAGATGGTGAGATAACGATTTTGACCTGCTCGCGTGACCTGGACATTCCGGAGCTTCAGTGAATTCACCGGGCTTTGTTTACAACAGCCCCCAACTTTTGACCATACTAAGATTAAACCGCGCTAGATCGCAAATCTCATAAAAGATCTCCGGGTGGCCTTAACTGGCGTGCCTGGTCTTGAAAGTCTAGTAATACTTGCAATTACGGTGAAATATACGCTCGTATATTTTCAAGCGAATTGGACAAAGTATTTCTGAAACCAAGGACTTGTTAATGATAAGACTGAACCATTCCACGATATCTTGGCTTTAAGTAATCTAAGTCTGTAGCCTTAGTAAGCATTAATATCAAGTCTAGAAAGATCTCCATAAAAAATCTTTACAAGGAAATTCGGTATTCACACGAGAGGTTGGATTCCTGAATCTTAATATGAGATCTATCGCATACCTCGTTTTTGATTCGGGTTGCGTAAACCATCTTTACTAGCAAGAAATCCGACGCGTCGGTTTTCAGATACTTTTGGGTGCATCATGCTTGTCATTCTTGTGGCTATTCAGATTTCCAAGGAATAGCCAATACGTGTTGTTCCGATATATGTCCGCACCAAGAAGGTTGATGTCGACATGTGACACTCGAATTTAGAACGTTTCAGAGGAAGGGTGGATAGTTAAGTTGATATGGTACCGGTATCAGAATTATAGCAGATTGAGGTGACTGCCAGTATCATCGCGGTTTGAGTCATTTCGAAACGGGACACTCACTTCAATAGTCCGAAGCTAGAATGAATCCATTTCAACTTAAATAATCTCATGATCTGATGTTGAAGAACTACATGCATGGTAACAAAGGAATCACAATATTGAGAAGCAATGTAAACTATATTATCTGCGAAGGTGGAAGGATCTTATAGGCAGTTTCTGTAGCAGTTACGGATGTGCCTTTATTCTCGCTGAGCTAAGAACAAATATTCCTAAATGGTTGATAAAATTTCGATGATAAATATATTGAGGGGGGATATAAGTATGATAGACCGGAAGGTAGGGGAAAGCTCGAAAACAAAGGATGAAAAGGCAGTCCGGGTGGCATTCATGGGTTAAATCCATGGGTTACTTGCTCAAGGTATTGTGAAATGCATAAGCAACAAATGACAAGCTATTTCGATTGGATAAAAAGGGTGTAGGACAGCTTTCCAGTTACGACGCTAAAGTATCTCTAACATACTTAAGCATATGCATCGATGCATCCTATCTCTATATATTCCATGTCATTGACTGCTCAAAGATAGGGACTCCACATTAGGGTCTGCAAGACAAAAATATGAGATATACAGCGAGCTCGCCGCATTCCTCGCGCGAGGCGGTGTGCATGGCCATGTCTTGGAGCCATATGGCAAGCAAGACCTTTTGGAGATCATGTGATCTCAATTTGCTTGCTGCGGACCGACAACAACACAACAAATACAACAACCAACCCATTTCCAGCCTGGACTCGCAGCCTTGACCGGCCTCTAGCTTTTAAAAGCTAGAGGCATACGAGCGTTTCGTTTGCGAAACAACATTCGGCGTACTTCTCTCCAGGTTCAACTTTCAACTTACTCGCATTTATTCTCGTGTTATGATTCTTGGAGCCTAACCTCAACACCTTTATGTCGCCATCCATAAATATTACGGCACAGGCATATCTACCGCGAAGATGAACACAGCCCTCGGCGTTGCAGGTGACCTGAGAGTATCGAGAAATTTTTACTTACCATGTAGCCTGAGGGAGCCTTGGAGCACGCTGTGGCACAGAGAAAGTTCAAACTTTTTGAGTTTGACCCCCGGTACTAAGAATTGGGGGCGATGATATCTTCAATGCATATTAAGTCTTATGAAACCCTGAGTCAACAAATTTAAAGGCGCAGATATTGTTGGCTGACTGAACCAACTGAAGATGCGATGCAAGTCATATGTTGGAAGAGGGGGTTCTTTCTGCATTCGAGAATAGTTTGGGGGATTCGCGTTAAGTACACGCCGCATGGTTGATATTGACCGGCGACTGAGGAAGGTTGTGTAGAATCTTCTGGCGGTTTTGGTCAAATTTGCAAGGCTTCGAAGTATTATCGGTAGTTTCATGCCGTTGTTGTATATTTGAACCAAAATCGGTTCACTAATGGTCTCCGACAAATACATTCGCGGTTACAATAAATCCTAAACCTCATGTATGTATAAACGAGTTTACATTGCACAATATTATGGGGTAAATGACCAAAGATATTAACTAGGGCCTCCATGAGTGTACATATGGCTGGCGACGGACAAAGGATGAGATTTAGATCAAAACTACTGCTTGATGGTTGGGTAAGAAATTCACCTTGGACGCAGGGATCTTCAATGCGAAGGAGATATAGCTGTGCGAGTTTCCCCGTATATTAACGCAAACCTCTGTTACGACATTCTAAAACAGTCCAATTGTATAAGCCACAGATGTTGGTTATGCAAAGAAAGTTATATAAAGTGATACTTCTCTCACGAAAAGTGAGTCATGCTATGACTTACAAGGCACATCTCCCTTCTCCTTTTCCATTGATTCTCAATGCAGAGTTATTGAGGTCCGGAGCATTCCAAATTGGTCGAGCATGTAAATTAACCGGTTTCACGAAACCGTTAATAGAAAGGTGGAACATTTTTCTCTTAATCCCGAAAACTTTATTTTATTGACCGTGGAGAATTTTGATAGAAAATTCTCAGTCAGTTTTTTGGGGAAGCAATAAGGGTAGGACGATAAAACTTCTTCTTTCTCATTGTGGGCCAGTCTTCAAAGATGATGCCGCGCTTGAGGATTCTGTTGTATTTCATTTTTCTGAATATTCTCAACTTGCGAAATCCCAATGGGTTAGCCCTACACTTGGAAATACCCAGCGGAGATCGAATATACCCAAGAATTCAGAGTCACCCCGAGAAAGATGGCAACAATACTCCCCTGTCTAAGTGGGGGTTCCAGCTGTCATTTGGAAGCTCTCGCAAACGCCCCGACCAAAAATGCGCCACAGTAGTAAATGAAGGCAAGCCAAGGCTTGACTTCAATAACGACCGCTTCGATTGCGGGGATCACTCAAATACCGGGAAACCTCCTGTGGTGTCCGATCGTGACTGGGGCCGAGAACTTAAGAAGCGAGGGGAAAGTCAAACGAGTGAAACATATCCGAATGATAACGATCGCCTACGACCTAAGGGTATACGTTCAACAAAATCTCTTACAGAATTATATTCCGGGCATCTCAGCCCCATAAGTTTAGCTGAAGATGATACGATTCTCAGTAAGTCAACAAGGGCAAATTCGGGCGATCATCTTTCGCGCAAAGTTACTAGAGCCACGCACGAAGATGACCTAGAAGAACAAGAAGAAGACTTCATAGATGAATATGCGGAGGACGGTTACGATCAGATGGATGATGATAATGCAGAACTATTCGAGGCAGCGATAAAGAGAGCTAGCGAGCACATGATCCAATTATCAGAAGAGGCAGCGAGTCCTATATACGATTACGCGAACACAGAAGTTAATGTAACGAAAAGCGCGCACGTCCTTGATATCTCAAGCGTCTTGAGAGCTATGGGATTATCTGAAGAAGTCTACGCGGCGAAATTCGGGGATGTGGAAATCAAGAAGACAGATATACAGGGAACTCGCCGTGTAACAACGAAAAAGCTACAAGGATTGGTGTCAAAGAATCCGGGTCACCTCGCATTCAATTGGGATGCTGGCAATGATGATATTCAGAATGTTGTTGATTCTTATATGTACCTTGTATGGAGATCGCTACCAACGTTGGATGCAGCGATTGATGGGACTTATGCTCCAGACTCGCTTCCTCTAAGCCCTAGGATGCCACTAAGATACATCACTCTTTTCAATGTTCGGACCGTCAAAACTTTGGCAATACTGAGTCGCGTGGCTGAGCTCCCGGGTATCCAGATAACGAGTTACGTGGACCCAGAAAACAAAAAGAACCGAAAAGCTTTCTTTTTTGATATCCTAACTGTCAGTCAGTATCACGAAGGTTCGGAAGAGGGTAAAGCAATCAATGCTCTCTTCGGCACCATAGAAATGATATCTGTGAACAAACTTTTACACAATTATGAAGATAACTTGATGGCTGCAAGCATTAAATCGATTTTCTTTGTTTTAGATTCCAACGAAAGACATAGCTCCGCGATCCTTTTCATGGAACTCTCTGCTGAGCACCCTCCCGATTCTGGGCCCCATAAAGCAATCAAGTCTGGGCCTTTCATCCTTGGACCATTTCAACCTGGCCGAGACCCTCTTCTTGTGATCTCATTTAAAGACAACACCCCGCTTCTTCACCCATTAGGCCCCTTCACGTATAATAACGGACCATCGTATTTTCATGCATCCGCCAGGTATCTTTTCGATAGTGGCCCGTTCGATTATACATTCCTTTATTCGAGATTGGAAGGTCATTTTGTGCTTCAAGACATGCAGCAATTTGCCTCTGTAGAATTTTCTAATTCCGCAGTGGCAGAAGCCCTGGCTCACATCATTGGGAAAACATGGGTTGAAGAGGCGGGGCTGGTACCCCTCAATGCATTGTCGTTTCTTAAAATAGCTGGGCCGATGGCAGACCTTATCAAAACAGAATTGATGGAGTTATCGGATGGAAGCGATTTACCTGTATTTTTGGACCTTGATGGTAATCCCACAGGGTTTAATGACTTAATTCAAAAACTGAATAAGCTTGGAGCACTAGAATGGCTTTTAACCCAAGCCTTGTTTGCCCGTCAAAGCATTGACTTCGGTAACTTAGAGATATATTCTTTAGGAATCGGTCTTGCTGACGATGGAACAGCTACTTTAGTTATCCTGACGAGGTATCAGACGGAGTTTGACAACGGCATCGAACGGTTTTCAAAGACTGAAGGCGGGTTAGTGTTCAGCGCATTCAGACGCGGTACCCGAATGAGAGCAGAAATGGAACTTCTTGAACAAACGTATCTAGATGACGAACCTTATGCTATCAGCGAGATCACAAACCCCCAAGACCAGGACGCGTATCGCGCGGAGGACGTTTCTCTAGCTGAAAAGCAAATTAAAAAGTTCTTTGTGGAGCCTCAACCATCTAGTTGGGGTAACTGCAAATTGGCTGTGATTCCAGATTTTATAGTGCAAGCTGTGGCTTGGGCTCAAAGGCTTGGGAATCAAGCGGCAAATTTGGAAAGCGAACTTCAATTTCTATGGAGAAAGAAGTTTGGTGAAGAATTAACGGAAGTACCTCATAGGTATTGTGACTTCCATTCATCTAGAGCACCTGAAGGTACTCCCTCTCACAAATTTCTGGTATCACACAACCACGGTAATGTCGTTGTCTCAACCAAGTTTCCAGAGTTTGGAGACTCCAATGATCCAGATTCAGAACTTAGGGACATAGCCGATGCAATCTGGGGATTATGGGTCCAAGTTGATGCAGCATCCCCAAAATATCCGGAGGACCTATATACTAAGATGCTCACAACTGGATCAGCCGGCTTACGTTATGTTACAATTGTCAACCCATCGGATCAGACAATTGCTGTCCTCAAAAGATTCCGTGAAGATGGCATGATTGGACCCAAACCTGATCAGACTGGAGCTGATGGTCCTTTCATTTTGGCCACCAATGACACGGGGTTTGAAATTCACAAAGATGTTGATCGGGGTGGTGAAGTTCTTGGGCGACGGACATTTCTCTCTTTGACCGGCCTTCCAGAAATTTATGCGATTGAGGATCTTTGCCGGCGTAACTTTCATGAGCCATACAGCATCCTTAACGACCGAAAACGAGTTAATGCTGTGTTAATAAAGTGGGACAAAGGGACCCCGCAACTCATCATTCGGCTGGATCGGTTTGTTTTCGACTATGGATCAGTCCCCGGGTTCCACCCCCCGATTCTTAAGGCACTTCCCTATATCCAACAGCGAGAAGATATGAAGGAGTTAAGGAGCGTAGGCTCTGATATTAAGTGGGCCTCGATTAGCTCCTACTTATTTGACCGGTCCTACTTAGTTCCCTTTCGAAATCGGCCCACTTTCCCAGAGTATAAAGCTACCAGCCGGCAGTATATTATTGGATGTCCATTAGATATCCAAAACTTTGTCAGAAACCTGGTACTCCAGATAAAACGGGATATACCGCCAGGTCAAGAAAACAAAGCAACCCGAAAGTCATTGAGGGCTCAAGAGTTTCTCATGTTAAGGGCATTGTACGGTGATATGGTGTCTGACACCCTCGCAATGATTTCTCAAGATATAAGCACGTTTTCGCCTAAGAACCGTGATCATATCCGCGAAGTTTATACGAGTTATCAATATTCGCATAAGTATGGCCCCTCGAAATACGATATTCTCGTGCGACCAGGTTCAGGCGAGACTGACGGCCTGTCGCCCGCGGGCGTTCAACTAAACGTACGTTTGCCTTTCCATATAATTGTGAAAGTGCCACAAGGTGAAGAAGCCGGTCCCTCGGTTCTCCCGCTGAGAGCAAAGATTGACCGATTGAGTCGTGTCTACTTTGATGCCTTTCTGAGGTTTTCTACTTTTGCCAAACGAGATCGCTCAAAACGCCTAACGATTTGGGTATCAATGCGCGCGCACGAAATTAGTTTCGAGACATACTCAGCCATTCGTAAGTTGTGGGGAATAATGATCCTTCGCATACCAGGTTGGAAAGGCTTTGATGTTTCATTTCTGAGAGGGAAAAACCCAAGAGATGTTGACGTTGATGAGTACCAAGTCGGCAAGACTCTTTTAGGCTTGTTAGAGATTGCAGCGTTCGAAAGGATGTTGTCGGACTATCCTCAAGCCCTACAAAACTTAAAAATCTCGAGGATATGGATTAATCAGGCTCCCAATGAGCAAGGTGTACCTAATCAGTCTTTCCAGATATTTTTGATGATACGAGGCCAGAACTATGATTATGTATGAGGCCCAGTGCGAATGAAACCGAGTGTGTAGGACTTTAGGGATTAGCTCAATTCACATCTTCCCGTTATATTACTATCACTAGTACTCTCAGAGCCTACCGTGTGCTTTTTTTTTGACGAGAATAACTGATATATTAGCTTGACCTAGCTGTATGAAGATTGTTTATTAGTGATAAAGGGAGTTTTAACCTGTGCGATGGCAGAGGCGTGCTGATGAGTCTGCTAAGAGGTCTTGGTAAAAAGCATGGGGCTAGAATCCTAATATCAAGTATTGTGATGCACTGGACAAGAGGCAACTTTAGATCCAATAAATTGAAAGGGTACGGAAAAGACCGATGAGGAGATTTATTTTCTACACGTAATACTTGAGGACTAGGATAATCTATATACTATTGTATCACATTATAATGCACTATCGGTAATAAGTGACCAAGGTATTGTTTGGGCTTGCCCTTCAATCTCTCAACAAGGTCTTACGCGGCACAAAACGAAACGCTAAGCTCGACAAGTACAATAGACGACAGACTCAGGCGTTAATATGACGGCACATTCGTTCAGATTTGCTCTATATAGTATACACGTCTGATTTAGTTTTATGGAGAAAATGGTTGTAAACAAAGCAGACAGGCAGATCTAAATTCTAACGGAAACTCGCTCCAACTTCGGTAACGGGGAGATAGTGGTTGCGCGGTTATGCAATCACCAGCCCAAGGCGGACTTGATCGCTGCAGCTAGGACTTGAGCCTCGGCAGCGTGTGTAGCAGCGTTTGGATGATAGTCACAGCCGACATCTGCTCCTTGTGTCGGCCAGTCAACAAAATGCGCTTTCGAGCCCAACGTCGTAGCGGCGGACTTCAAAGCATTGGACTCCGTAGTATGCTGCGCATCAGCTGCTGTTGGATAGGTATCGCTCAACATTGGGGAGCTAACGAGGAAAATATGTACTCCTGGGTAATGAGACTGAATAGTTTGGCCGAAACTAACGATTGCGGCAGTGTAGGCTGAAACATCAACTGGATCTCGGGACCCCAGGTAACCAAAATCGTTTGTACCGAGATTAATCACGACAGCTTGAGGGGCAGTCGCAGCCGGGTAGGTAAAAGTATTATCAGCATCATTGCCGCCATAGCGAGTATAAAGCTCTGGCATTAATGGCTGGCCGTCGTCTTGGTAATTCCTGAGTACACCTTTTCCGCTCCATGCGACAGCGCTGTAGTCCGCCCCCAGAATTCCCGCCGCCAGAGCACCGTAGGTGAGTGGGTTATCCTCCACCTGAGGACTGTTTGAGCAGGGATTAACACCATCGAGGCCATATCCTACACTGATAGAATCACCAACAATTTCAATCCGACGGCTGGGCGGTATAACGCTGACGAGACTACCATCAGTAGTAACATCCCCAATATAAAGCGATCCGTAGTATGCATCGGTGCGTTTCCGAAGCTCGACGGTATGTATCCCTGATGCTAATGGTCCGATAACGATCGATGTTAAACCGGTCACTGAAGATAGCACTTGAGCCGTACCATCAATAAAAATGGTTACACTTGTATCTCCCCACTGAGACGCCAAACCGATGCTTGCAGTTGTGCCTTGGAAGCTAAAAGCGACACCGCTTCCCGGCCAGCTAAGTTCTTTGGTCGCTGGATTAACGCGACCAACGAAACGATAAGTACCCACTCCCGTAGGGGATGAAGAGGGCGAACTCGTGGTAGTTTTCGATGATGTAGTAGTTGTTTTCGAGCTTGTGGTTGTCGACTTACTTGTAGTCGTCGATTTGGTCGTCGTAGTTCGGGAGGAAACTGTGGTGGTAGTCCGCAAAGTGGTGCGGGAAGAAGTTGTCGTGGTCCGTGATGTCGTGGTTGGAATTTTGCTTGACGTCGTCGTAGTCTTTGAGGAGGTAGTGGTCGAGCTTGAAGGCAAGCATTGGTAGTACCAATCGTTCAAATAAGTGCAAGTGGTTCCAGCGACACAGGTTTTGGGTCCAGTCCAGCCATTACCACCACATTGTCCCCAAACTTGTGCCTGAGCAGCTACCGTACTCGCAAAGGCGATTAGAGAAATGTAGGACTTCATAATTGACATTTATCTTTACAGTTGCTACGATACATGTACAACGCTGGCAACTGGCATAAGTGGAATAGAGGGACACCATAAGACACATTATATATAAGTATCTTCCTAGCTAGATACTGGGGTTCCATATAGAATCGAACCATCCATATTTCGCCGTCGGTTTAGAATCCCGATCCTGGACGAACTCAGCTGACCCTTTGGAGCAGGAGATAAAACCCTTGGGAACCGATCGGTAATATTAGCTATATTAGCTATATTAGCTATATTATATTATTGCCAGATTCCAGTCAGTTGGTTCTTCTGGGTGGTACGTGCTTTTACTTCTACCACGGATTGGTCTAACACATATCTTAGACCCTATAATGGGATGAGTTTGAGTTTTGTCATATTGGACGGCTAAGCTTTCGGATCCTTGTGGCCTGCTCGGGGCCTGATGATCCGACCGCCAGGCTATATCGCACCAACGGAAGTTTTAAATCTGCAACCTCTAGCAATCCAGGAACCGATCAAAATGCGTTCCGGAATTGATTTGCCTACTATCCGGCTCCCGAACGTCATATATCTAGATGTTATATTCTAGTTTTAAGCCACGGCAGACTCCTCTCACGCTTTTCTTACAGTTGTATACTAGCTCTTAATTGAAGAATCAAACATATCTTTAGAAAGCCTCTAGGCCAATATACAATCGATTGCAGTCGCCAATCATGTCAGATTTGTATATTATTCTACGTATAGCGGCTTTCCACCACCTCACTGCTGTAACCATTACATACATGATACACGTATCATGGTCCACCAACACATGTTTATTGGTTAGCCAAGCTTCCACACATCGACAATTCGAATTTCGATCGAGTATCTTAGCCATATACTCTTATTACCGTCCCGCAGTCAAAATTAGATCAGTGTGGACGTTTGTAAAGCGTCGCTTGGTTCATATCTCAACCCAGAAAAATCTTTGAAACCAATAAGGATAACGACGCCCCGCAACAGAATTGGTCTCATGAGACTTTAACTGGATTCGAGCGGGGATCAACAAATAACAGAGGCGTTAGCCTGATAACGTTTCGTCTAAATTACAATTTAAAAGCGTTTAATAGCTTTATAGCGGAAAAATGTAGTCGTTGGTATTCTTTGCAATTTCCATTTTCGGGAGTCACAGATCTGGTATACGCCGGCGCCATCCTTCCGTCAAACCAGGAACACAAATGCCGGATATTGCATGGATCAGCATGTTTGAGCAGGGGTCGGAAAGCGGACTCCCAGGAACACCAGCATCAAGATTTTACAAATCGTACTCCTTTGCAAGACGATGCTTCCGGGGGCACAGCAGCCGAAGCTACCTTTCTCGGGACATCGTAGTTCCGCGACGCATACGAAATATATGACCATTGAAGTAACAGCGTGCGAATGAATTCTTACAAATCCCTCACCAAGCAACCTTCTAGACTATTTCTACATTACATTGGCATTCGGGTCTCAAACCCTGAAGGATACGGAATCCAGGTTTCTAACCTTTGTTGCTTGTACACATGGAGGTCTCACAAATTGTTTCAAGATGAAAGTTCAGTAGCTATCCTATGCTTATGTGATTCTCAGAGTAGGACGGCTCCCTTGGCTAGTATCAGATGTTGGATCCGATTTACAGAATTACCTTGAGTACTTTTAGCCTCGCATTAAAATAGCTCTTTCGAGTCCCAAGCGCTAGCGCTAAGCTGTTAGGGCCGATCTTATGTGAGAATGTCCTCTATAGAGTCGTGAACATCACGACGAGAGAAACACCTCAGCTTTCTTTATAACTTTATCTAAAGGATTCAGTAGGACCGAGGTAGCAAATACAAGTGTACTTATATTTGAAAAGAGTGATTCAAACTTTAACGTGACTGGGTCCTATTTGAATTGTTATCTAATTAAATAAGGACAATTCAAATCGAAAAAATATCAGCTAATGTTGTGCGCTGAAATCTAAATCAATATAAGGTTGGCTTATCATCGACCTTGAAGATATCACGTATCGGAAATGGGCTAAAAGATGCTTGACAAGCTGTGGCAGTTTCGGAGAACATCTCCCATACAATTGTATGGATTTGCATCGCTAAACGTTTACACACAACGGTGGCATAGCACACATTACCGGCACTCAGCAGGCTCTAGAGCTCTAGCACTCAATTAGCATGCCCAACGACGTTGGGTGTGCCATCCAGTATAGGAGCGGGAGATATCGATATCCAACTGCTGATTTCCTAATATATTAACAAATCATAGACATTCCGAAAAGGCAAGCATATGGTTTTGGGGAAGTATGATATACGAATGAGCGGAATCATATGAGAGGTATGCAGATATCAGATCTGACCATCTTAATTAAGGTTAATACGCCATCTCCCAACCACCGAGTTGTATCTCCGCCACAATAAATAGAATGCCTCTACACAAAAACTACGTTTTTAAAGAACACATGGCAGATATACTGATGCGTAACACACTTTTCTCACGTCGCTATATAATTAAATGTCGGCACCTGGCCAGGTAGCAGATGGTGGATTTCGCAAACTGGGTTGCAAAGTTTACGCCTAAAGCTGGATCACCACGACCATGGGTCAATATACAAGAGGCCGTGCATTTATTGAGCATATATATCCTCGGTAAACAAAGTCTGGAAGAGAATAGTTTTTCTTTTATAACTAAAGAAGCGAAATGCAGGTGAAGGTACCAGGGGTTTGTATTCTACGCGAGCCCTGCCATATATTTCAATTCTAGTTAGTCATCCCGGTATTAGGTTCAATCGGACGATAGGCCAAAGGCTTGAGATTAGTCTAACAAGCTAGACAATATACGTAGTGTATTCCTGCATGGTCGCGACCATGCTGTAAGCGAGACGGCCCAGAAAAAGAACATCCCTGTATCTTTGACCATCAAACATTTGACAAATAAGGATCTATAGACCCGTGTACATGCTTGATAGACCCAGCATCGACACCTATACTGCCTCAGAGCTGTCGGGGAATACTGACAAACTTCATAGAAGGCAGGGTACCGGTCCTATAGGCACTGATTCGGGTGCTCTCCTTATTACCGCTACTTCCCCGCGTAAGTTATATTTTACTGAGTAATGGTTCCCGACGGTAATCTGCAGATTATGGCATATAAAACTTTGTTACGGAGACATCTATTCATGAATTATAAGGGCCCAATTCTCAATTTACGATAACTAGTAAGTCAATACCCCAAGGGGTATTATATAGATGGTTAACTTTAATCGGGGCGTATGGGTGAATGCAGTGATCTTTATGCAGGGAAGAGTGTCATTTCTGTAATGGCCAGTAAGTATCTTCTTGTAAGCCAGCCGCGCGACGCACAAAGCGCGAAGAGTGGGTAATCGGAATTTACATTGGGTGACGCCCACGAGCTACCTATCCTGTCTTGGAGTAGTTGCCTCTGCTACAACTGTTTGAATAACACCAACGTTCTTATACTTGCAAGATTGAAGGTGACCAGAACTTTACTCGTTCTGTTGAAGATCGATTTTCTAAATATTAAAGTCAGCTTGATCTCGAGGTCCAAGCTACACTAAATGATATACGGCCAGTTTAATCTTAGGGTCAAAACTAGGGAAATGCTGCATATTTAAATATGTAGCTTGGGTGAAATTTAAACGTAGGCCGAGATGTATTTACCCTACGCGGCCCTGAGTTGCCATCGAGTATAAAGAGATTGAATTTGTTCGTGGGGCAGAGCATGTAAGCCATTTGTATCAAAGAGCCTAATCCTCAGCGCGTTTATTCTTACCTGATATATGCAAAGACCAGACATTGTTCTGATAATGTAGAGTCGATGTCAGAGTGTACTAAGACACTCCGGTGTAGTGATGATATTAGTTACCCGGAGCATAAGCTCTCGCTTTCCGAAAAACAGCCATCCATGGATTCTCGCTCTATTCGTCACTCTCACAGACTTATAGAAGCAAAAAGTGATGGAATTTCCGCAATACCAGAAACAAGGGATCACCATAGTCTATTTAAATGTATGTAATACTTTTAGCCTAAATTTTCGATTGAAAAATACGCCTTACCGCGGGAATGAACGGCCGCGTGTGCCGACCCGGTCTTCAAAAAAAGCGACATCGAGAACAATTTGCATATTCTACAGGTTTTACGTCGGAACAGTCGCTTAATTATCCATATCTCGATGATTTTGCAAATTTGCGTGCAAATGAAGTATGGATATCTGTCAGATTGAAGGGATAGGGCTTACTTTTAGAAGCATTGCCACAGCTATCGTGCCAGGCTTAGGCTCTAACTGCTAAATACCCGGTTATTAATAAAGCTTATGTCGAGAGCCTAGCTCGGTAGCTTCAAAAGGCATTTAGCTTCAGATTTTGGTCTAAAAATTGTTTAAACTGAAACTTAGGGCGAAGTGCCGAACCATATTCCTGGAACGAACAACAACCAGGCGTTGAAATCCGCAAACAACCCGATTCCTCGACTCAACCTGACGCATAAAAGCGGTAAGATATGATGCAAGAGATCTATAGAGGTCGAAAGTTATAACCAGTTGACCTGGGAAAACCGGCTTGTGAGTCCTGCGTTCCTTTGTTCTCACGCCGCCACTTCGTTGGGATCATGGCTCGAGCTGTTTGTTCGATAGGTAAACGTAGGTTCGCAAAGTGCCTTTAAGGAACTACGGCACTTGCATGCATTTTAGCCGAAAGCTGATGGATCTATCAATACTCACAATTCTGCACAATGGCGGATGCGTGCGCAAGCCTCCCCATGTGTACGCAATATGTAAGGGTACTTGCTCCCGCTATTTCTTGTGCACGTGGTATCGATACCTACGCTTCAACGCACATTTCTCCACCACCTCGACCGTTGGATTTGTGAGCCCCCTGCGATTTCTTGTAAAATACACCGGAATATTCCCTGTAAATCCCCGGCGAGCCGGCCTACCGAATGCACCCCAGATTTAAATCTTGTTTTAAATCCACAGGCTAAACTGCAAACCAAATTTTGCCTGTAAAGTTATACCTGAAAGAGCGCTGAAGAGCCACGGAAAAAGCTGAAATGCTTGCCTACGAGCCTAAATGCATTCAAGAACAACATGAAGAAGCTGAAGAATGCCCTATGCTCGGAGACGGG
>JAJTUC010000028.1:268128-301321 GCA_036971365.1 Dactylellina leptospora | reverse complement strand
GGGGGTTCCTTTGCCCCGGATTTTAATTGGCTGGGCTTCAGGCTAAATGCGCATTTCGTCCGAAGGAAAGATACTGATCGATTGACGATTTGTGGGGAGATATCGCGGGTCTGGGAACTTATATAAAGCTTGACCAGCTTGGCGAGCTTGGCCGGTCGATTCAAGCATTGCCAAGTTTGTACTTCCAAGCATTTTACTTGCAGTTTGAAGTTTACTGACGAAAATATGGTTACCATCTCCACTCTCGTTCTCGGGCTTTCAGCGGTCACAGCTGTGATTGCTGCTCCAGCTGATGCCACGCTTGAGAAGCGCGGCGACTTCAATTTCTTGCTCGACTTTGACCATCCTTTAGCGATCGCTCGTCGCAATGAGACTCTCGCACGTCGGTCGAATACCAACTATGTTCAGAACTACAAGACCGGCGGAACCGTCAATTTTTCTCCGTCGACGAACTCGTTTACTCTGAATTGGAATACTCAGAATGACTTTGTCGTCGGTGTTGGCTGGAACCCAGGTAGCAACCTGTAAGTGGTCCCCCAGTAATTCTATCATTTTCTCGATAATTCGTTCGCATTTTAATCCTTCTTTGAATTGTAGCCCGATCACACACACCGGTTCGTTCAGCGTCACCAGCGGCTTGGGCAGTCTCGGCGTCTACGGCTGGACTACCAATCCACTGATCGAATACTATGTGATGGAAACGAACGTTGGCATCAGCGGTCTCGGTACCGTCAAGGGTAGCGTCACCAGCGATGGCGGCACCTACACCATCTACCAAAATACCCGTACCAATCAGCCATCCATTCAAGGAACTTCCACTTTCCAACAATTCATCTCCGTCAGACAAGGAGGCCGAACCAGCGGCACGGTCACTCTGCAGAACCACTTCAACGCGTGGTCCGGATTGGGTATGAAGCTGGGCACCATGAACTTCCAGGTCATCGCTGTTGAGAGTTGGAGCGGCAGCGGTTCGGCCCAGCAGTCGGTCAGCAATACCGGCTCCGGTTCCACCAACCCGACTACTACGGGTGGCAGCACTCAACCTACCACTAGCAAGTCTGGCGGCGGGACCACCGGTTGCTCCGCTATGTGGGGTCAATGCGGCGGTATCGGCTGGACCGGGCCGACCTGTTGTTCGTCGGGCACCTGCAAGTCTTCCAATGCGTACTACTCGCAATGTTTGTAGATCTGAGTCCTTTTAAGGATTGGTCACAGAAGATATTTTCAGGAAATAAGTTCAACGGGGGCACTGGTAGATAAAGAAGTGCGGTGCGAGGAGTGTATGCGAGAGTAGTCAGTGGAGCTGCTACGTCGATGTTGTTTTTCATGTGCATAGTTATGCCGTACCATGTACATATACGCTGTTAGCAATTTATTTAAACTTACTCAGCCTTTTCAAAGCTGATGCCGTGATGCGAGGTCGGCCGATGTGTTGCTGCGTTGTGTTGGATTTGCGGATCGGGGTGTTTGCCGACTGCCACCGCAAATTTTCCCTCGCTTTGCTTGGCGCTGCGGCGGACGCGACTATAAATTGACGGCCGTCCCCGCTCCCTCTTCTCTCCCCATCCTAGTGCACGGGTGTTACGCGTGGAAGTGAAGGTTTATCCTGATCCCGTGTTTTTGCCAATTGAAAACTATACAAAGACCAGTCGGTCTGGATTCTATCCAGTCCGCAATTTTTACGATTACAGATGGATCAATTCCAAATCTTTTCCTCGTCTTCTAGGCTCTGTTCTACGCGGCGAAGAAAATTTTGGCTGTTGTGCCTCTCCCCGACTAGAGTAGACCAATCTGCTGGAACGGACGTAGACAATGCAAAACGCCATCTCTTGACATTATATTGGTAGTAGGGAAGACTGCTGCTCTCCAGAATATAAAAGCGTAGTTTCAGATTGACGCTTCAGCGAAGGGGCTGAAGGACGCCACCGATAGGCGTGGCATCGAATGAAGGAGGCACTCCTAGACCTACGGAGGGCCCATCTATCTACTACTCTCATTCAGCAGCGTCTCATACCCCCAGAATTTCCTATCATTTTCATCGAGAAACCCACACAAGCGAACCTCACTAGTGGGCCGATTGTACCATCCTTCGCAGAAGTGTGTGACTCACCTCCTGTGCACAGCTGTGCAGTTTTCCATACATGCGGCACATGGAGGACCCTACATGAACGCGATGCATTACAATGCATATGGTAATCCTAAGGAATCTCAATGAATAAGTTACTTCTTGGCTGGTAGGAATAGACGGGAATCTTTTTGAACTGGATCTATATTAGATGATACTATATAGAAACTGCTCCATGCTAAATGTGTTTGAACGCTACGAGATAACTTCAATGCATATTTTACAAACTCAAGCGCCACCCGTTTCCATGAACCCATACCCAACAAAACCTTCGCGGCAGCCCATCCATCGAAAAGACAGTTTTCAAAGCGACTTCCGATTACTCGGAGACCCATATCTAAATCAAGTTAGTATAAGGCAAGAAAAATTCGAGTTAGAGAAAATCAGAGTAACAGTGCCATACTTCGATTGTTCCAAGCGTGGACCTCGTCCGACGTGCCATATCCTTACTGGCAACGAGCGCGGCTTCTAGATCTCCCCTATCTAACATGGCAATCTTGTCCGTCTCGTCTTTGAGTTCAATTTCACATCTCCCTCTGATTCCCAATTTGTCCTTGACCAATTCTTCAAATTCGTCGTATTGGACTTCGGGCCTCATAAGCATTAATCTCATTTTAGCATCCTTGTTATGATGAATCTTGACTTTGATCTAAACGTTGTATTGAGGGTCAGCTTAATTGAAGTGTGGAATGAAAAATTATCTAGAAAGACATACCTGTGCTAAATCGACTGGTGGGCCATTATCAAAGGATTGTCTATAACCTCCATCAAAACTCGAGCTTCTGAACGTGACCACGCTATCTCGAACCCTGCTCACAGCTGCGGGTGTCGGTGGACCCGTGTAAGCAGTTGGTGGAGGTCTCATGTTGCCTTCGGGGATTTGAGGTAGCGCTGATGTCGGAGGCGAAGACATTGGCGGCGAGAATGCGGAATCCGGTCCCCCGTTCAATGATATCTTCGATGATCGGTCCGGTATGACCAGATTCGATGCAGCAAATGATTTAGCCTCCTCCGGCCGGTCTTCAACCACGGATTGGCGCTTCTCGGTCCCGTCGAACCCAGTGTGCAAGTTACTGGCATCCACGGACGCCCTGACAACGGCCTTTCCGAGATAGTCCTTTGTCTTGTAATTTTGTCTCTTGGTGCCTGGAGGTTGGTAAAGCGTTCCAACAGGTACCGAAAACACCGTGAAGCCCTTGCGCAGAATTAGCATTGTCAACAGTATTTCCTATACCTTTCATTTCAACTTACGTCGGCTCCTTCCGCGATGGCTTCATCGATCACATTGTGCGCATCAATCTTCTTCTCCTTGGCCGCGGCTGCGAGATCCTTCATACCCTCCGCATGCTCGGCATCACTGCTATCATTCGACGAGTATAACCGGCAAAGACCACGATTGAATATAACCTCGCAGGAGTATAAACAAAATTTCAACCCTAGTTGCTCGTAGTTGATAGAATTATTTCCCCGTAAGTACAAAAGGGCATCGTTGAAATTATTGGCTGCTTCTGCGAATTCTGTCAGGAGAAAGTTCGATACTCCGCACTGGAAGTAGGCAACTGCTAAGAATTTATCGATTTCGATCGCTCGATGATATGTTTGTACCTGTTGATTACTTTACGTTAGTTGCTGTATTTTATTCGCATTTTCTAACACTATAACTATTTGAAAGACTAGGTCAATACGTACTGCTTTCTCGTGGTCCCCGAGAGTCGCTTGAAGGATACCGATATTGAACAAGATCTTCGCGCTGTCTCCGATTGCTTCAAACTTGGCAAGAGCTTCCTCATAGTCGGGCTCATCTTGTTCACAAAGCTCAAGAGCTTGGACCCAAGTCTCGATTTCCTACGTTCATTATTCACGGTTAGCCAATATCAACGAAACCATATATACGGTTTCGTCAAAATCTTCCAGAACGGACCTGCTTTAGCGACATGTTGGCGCCAGTTAATCCCAACTTCTACTATCTGCTCTTTATGCTCAACCAGTCGACTCGGATTTTGGTGATGTAGTTGTACAAAGTATTTCGTTTCTTTACCCCACTAATACGAGGTATATATCGAGATGTATCGACAGGAAGGATTGCTCCGACTCCGACAACGCAAGGGATCTATTTAGCCAGCAGCACACTGTGCGAATCAGCCGGCAATCGATTACAATCGAAGAGATCCCAAGAAACGTCAAACGAAAAATGTTAAAAAAAAAAAAAAGAATTGTTGTAAAACTAGAAAGCAAAAAGGGTCGGATCAGAAGGATATATATTCGTTCCGTTCGTGATCCCGTTTCATGGCAGGAACATGCAACTCATCCCAAATCCGGATAGCGTTAGCGTAGCAGGCGTTGGAGCTGTCGCTGATTGGTCCACCAGCATAAAAGTTCCAGGCCATATCCAGGTTCAAGATACCAAATTTGTGCCCCAGCCTTTAAGCGGGATACCAGAAGCCGGAGGTTAATATATTGAAATCCGTCAGTCAATGCGAGCTTACTGGCTCCTCGATCTATATTTGTACGATCTATTCATCTGATCACCTTTGGTTCCTCGGGAGATAAAACTCAGCCGATAGCCTCTTGGAGATTCCAAACGATAGTTTGGGGGTGGTTGCGCCAGCCTCTCCTGATATTTTGTCTCTGTTGCCAGCCATACGGCATCGTAAGCTGGTCGGATTGACCTCCTATCATTCTCGGAAACTCTGCGCTTTCCGGTGGGCATTTCATAGCCTCTCTCTTAAAATATCCTAGCCACCACACGACAATGGTTCCTCTTGGTTTAGCGACTTATTTCGGCTTCAAGACTCAAGCGAGTGGCCATCGGCTTGATAGCCGGATAGTAAATGAGGGAAACCGAGGTTATCAGCCAGCAAAATTTAGCTAATTCCATGCACATTGAGCAAATAATTTTCTTTAATGTGATAAATCACACCCGAGTCTGATTTCATAAATCCGTGTGAATGGAGTCTGCAAGTATCTGATATTTTATGCGAATAGAAAAAGAATTCGATCGATTTGATTCACAAACCCATGACAAGCAAAGCTGCATAAATATCTATGACTCAACAAGAATTCTAATTTTAGGTGTATTCGACAATATAGGTAGCATGTGAAACTTCCCTTATTGTAATCAATCTAAAAATTTGACAGCAATCACTACATTGGCCGAAGCTTAACTGATAGACTTCACATCGTTATCAACGTTTCATGAGACCACTCTCTTAATATATCTCTTGTAGAATGCATAGTCTTCTTCACTTCATTCATAGTCTGAAATACCCAATTACATAACTCAAGATTGTCACCCTACTTATCTCGGAGCTGAACATTCTTACGTTTTGATATCTCGGATCAATCGATGCACGCATATGCACGCGAACTCATTGCCACGTCGAAGGATTGTGTTGCATGTTGTTGCAATTTAGCCAATCGGTCCATCGGGTAGGGCGGTCTTGCATACGTGCTGGGACGGAAAATCTATGAATGGTGGACCGACAGTGCTGTAAAGCCCGTTTAAGAAATGTGTATACTATAGAACTAGCTTAGAAGTGGTCGTGAAATCTGAGTTTGTCTAATATTTTTACTCCGTCTTCGTTGTACAACAAACACATTTTGGCCGGAACGAATACCAAATGATTTTTACAAGTCATCGAATAAGTAGTTCGAATCCTTGATAATTTGCCGCAAAATTAGTTTACAAAAGGCTGGGATATTCCAAGTCGAGTTAAACAAACAGGTCGACTCTGAAACTTAAATCCTGACGAGGCCGTATAGCATGTTCTCGTGCATGTTATCAAGTTGCCACCTGAAAGACATTTGTTCTGGCGGTGTTGGTCGGAGAAATTACGGATTCAAGTACTTTTTGGCCTCCTATTACACATCATTGGTATCATACGTATGATATCACACGTTGGACAAGCCTAGGCCCTTGGTCCCGGTGCTTTGGTTGATGGAAATAAAATTAGCTTTATCCCTATGCATACCGTGTTTTAACATATCCCCGGTTACAGCATTCGGGATGAATCTAGAAATGATGAATACACCCCACCTTACCCAGCAAACATACCTAGCCATGCTAATTGATTGAAAATCCAGCGGAATTTCTAACTCCCGAAATTCTCGATCCGAACAACACGTTTAGGCCGTAAAATCCAACAAGCTAGCGGAGGCGCGAGGGTGAGAAGTTTCATCTGCAGGCGCACATGCGGGAGCATATCACAAATCACATTAATCGGCGAAGTGATAGCCCAAATGGAGAAAAATTGCAGTCCCAAACCAGATTGCCATTTTACATTGGCCAGACTGTAGTTCCTCTCGTGTCAACCTGCGGGACGGTGTGACATACCGTGCATCCGTTCCTACGGAGGACCCAGTTAGTAGACCTCGTGAGCTAGAAGCAAAATGTGTCACGTAGCTTGTTGGCACCGTAGACCGCAAAGCCGTCCTTAGTTTTATCACATTGAACAACTCATCTATCTTTTCATTGCTTTCTTTCTGTCTTTGACAACAGAAAACTCTACGTTTCGGTCTTTCGACACGCTCATATAAAGACATCGGTTTCAAATTGCCAAGGGCAGCGCTGAACAGTTGATTTCAGCCTTAAGTGCCCTTATAAGCCTTAATAGTCGTCGGCGGGTGTCGCTTTGGTGCAAAACATGATTTGCACCCCAAAAGGTAGAAATTCTACCACCTCTTTGACTAGTCAAAATATTAGTCGCCGATACTGCAACGCAGTGGTACATTTGCCTCCTGGAATTGACTACCAAACATACGTGCTTCGAATACCAGATGGATCGTAAGCAGCAAAGGGTGGAATCAATACGTACACGGCTACAGAGTCTTATTTGTAAGAGTTGTTCGCAACCCCGGTGTCCATCGACCATTTGACTAATATAGCTTCAGATGAGCAACATGGTGAATACGTTGACGCAAAGGATATTACCAACACCTATCGTAGCCGTGCGCCGTTCCCATTCCTTTTCAATTCCGATGACCCAAAGCAACCAAAAGTTTCGATCGCATCTATCAGTCAACCAGATCACGACGCTATGATGAGATTGATTAACACCGGACGGATAACTGCCGCGAGGGTGAACGAAAGCTCTAGCAGTAGCACTCGCACAACCGTGACACCATTAGATCCGGAGAGATCTTTAGTCAGTAGTGCGAGCGAAACTTTGTCTACAGGAAGCCCGATTGAGTACAGCCGACAGCCAACCATCAGCCGTAGAGAGTCTTCTACAGTAGATGAAGTCAACAGGGCAACATTCCTGCCCCCGACGTTACCAGCCTTCAGCACGTTTTTGAACAATGAAAGCCATCTCTCATTCTCACAAGCGGTATCAGGCCCTCTCTCCGCTCCGATACCCGTCTTGCCTCGTCCCCGCAGTGTTGATAGCCTTCCCCCTATATCGGCGTATTCTACCGCGATGGCCATAGACACACCTTCGGAGTTGGCTAGGAACTTACGTTGGCACGGAATTTATGATGACTTTAATAAGTTAAGTTCCGGCGTCGGACAGTGGGCTAAAAGTTTGGAAGATCTACGAATGAAACTCGAAGACATTTCGACAGGAGATGAAGATATCAGCAGGCATAGTTTTCAGGAGCTTCAAGCAGAACTGGAGCAAACAAAGGCCGAGAAACTAAATTTAGAGCATAAGGTAAAGGGCTTGTTGGAGGAGAATCAGAGAATCGCTTGTGAGAGAGATCTTTTAAAAGGCTTGCTACTCGAGGGAATGTCCCAAAACAATACCCAACAATAACTAGATCTGGTTGATCAAATGTATAATCATGCTACCCCTTTCTGCTCCACCCTCCCTTCCAAGCTTCAACAAAACATAAAGATACCTATCGCGTAGTGAACTAGTAATACTAAATCTAAATATCTAGAATTTTAATCCGATTTGTGACCTTGTGATGCTTGTGAGTGCGCTACAGATACCGTGTTCTAGGTTTTTCGGGGTATCATAACAAGTAGCACTGTGAGCCTACGATAACATCAAATCATAGATATTAATAGACAGTTCTCGGTCACTCGTCGTTGACCCAGGATATTTCGAAAAGCATAAGACATACAGAAGCCGGACTTGTAGCTTGATCTAGGGTTGCTACACCTTATAACAGGCTCTGAAACACCTAGGTGTTTACCTTGTGAATGCGACTGCAATTTTTGACTCAGAGCAGGGTAGATCGCACACGCACGTCATCGATGCCTAAAATATTTATAATAGCTAGTAATACGTCGTTAATTTCAAGGCGCTTTTGTACAGTTTTTTTAACTATACAAAGCGTCTAAAGAAAACACAGAAAACGTGCAAGATGTAAATATATCATACCACCCAACGCCGTCATCACAAGTATAGAAATATGTATGACAAATATTTAAAACTCCCAAGTAACCAAAAAAAAATCTCAAGCTCTCGAAGGACTTGCTAGCGATTCACTGTCAGTGGGTGACGCTCGCCTAACACTACCAAACATACGAGCTTTGGGCGGTCGAGTAACTTCAGAGGAAGAACCTCGGCCAGCAGACTCTTCAATCTCCAACTCCAAAACTGAGGCTCTTTCTTCGGTCAGATGGAAAGTCTTCTCCACATTGATCCGAGGGTAGGATTCACTTCCCCTCCGCTCGGAATCCGCCTCCCTACTCGAAGGTCTCCGAAGTCGTTCGTCAGACTTAGTCTCTGCAAGTGACCCTAGTTCCAAGTAGCTTTGCATGGTGTCCTGCCCAGTCGCATCCGCAGTATAACGGACAAATTTTGCAGGGCCTTTGTAGATGTTATCTTTAAACCTGAATCGATTGGAGAAGAGCTTCGAACTACCCTCGCTACTGAAGAATTTGTCTAGTTTCGTGAATCTGATGATGCCTCTGTTCAAGGCTGGAAGGCAAGCGATCACCAGCGCAAGGCTGCTTTCGAGTATACCCCAGAACGCTACCGCGGTTGCATTCCATGTGATATCGAATGAATCGACCATTCTACGATAAAAAACAAACGGCTTGATGGCGCTGAAGATCTGCGACGGAATTAGAATATCGACTACATATCCTGGTGCAGATTACGATTCAATGCTTACCATGGTAAAGACGCCGAGAACTAGAAGAAAACTCAAATTGAACTTTTTGGCCTTTGTCATGGGTAGTCTGAAAAGAACAAAAAGAGGCGGGAAGATAGTAAAAGCGTCTAGGACTATATGGCCAGACATAAACACGCCGTAGTTAGTTGTCGAATGCAAGCTAATGCACGTGCCGTCGAGGTTTGCTTTGAGATCGAATGCCTTCGCAGCGACTGGCACCCCACATTGAAATATTTGAGTGAAAACAGCAGCGAGCCAAAACAAATAGGATATCGTGAGAAGTGCGTGAAGATATCGCCTCTGGAAGCCTGAAGTTTTGGGGGTAAGGCGAAGCAGAAGATGTTGGATGGAAATTCTGCAAAGATGGAGAGCCGAAAATGAGAATATGACGTGTAAATATTGCACCTAGTCAAGAGAACAAAACCATTAATACCGCCAGGATAATAAATTGGACTTTCAGAGAGAAGTATGCATACAATGAGGTAGCCTTCGATATCCTTTCTCGAATTATCGTAGAGATGAATACCTAATCCAGTACCAAATACGGCTACACCTTGAGATATCAGTCTTTGTAAAAAAAGGAAGAAGAAAGAAAATGCCTTGATGTGAAGATTGGTTAAAAACGAACCGAATATATTTACCGCATTAAATGCGCAGTAGCAAATCTGGCAAGGAGGACAGAGACTTCGTTAGATTCCCATGATACAATATAATTTAGTCTATCGACAATTATTATACTTACAAATGTCGGAATCATCACCCAATCATCAGGACCGAACGAGCCCTTGACTCTCACCCGAGTCCAAAACCTCAGGACAACAATCACGGTAGTCAAACCACATACTATGATACCGGTTACGAAACAATAGAAAGTATTCACAGGTACTCGGTAGTTCGGATCAACCTGTAGAGGAAATTCAAAGTCTTCCGGAAAGTTTTTGAAGATTGGGAACAGCTCTCTCAGATACGCTCTATCAGCGTCGGTCTGAGGGTTCGGTGGTGTTACCCACTTCATGGCGAGGAGGTTGAAGCCGCCACGAAGGGATGTGTTGTTGCTGCCCAGCTCGTTATGTTACCATTTAAGTTGACCAGTTGAGAATCTCAAGTTAGATCAGTGGTATCGTATTTATCTCGAGCGATGTTAATGAATTTAACATTGGAGTCAATGCCGTTTTCTAAGCGCCCCTTCCGCAGTCAGCGTTATCCGAATATTTGGTGTGAGATCTGAAAACGGAACAGCCGACATGAGAAAGACTCCTCGTCTTATATCTCCTTGCTAGCGACGCCACCAGAGGCTCATGATAAGCTAGCGTATGTTTGCTTTGGATGGTGGGTCGCATTCCATTGCCAGAAAGCAAATATCCCTTACGATTCAGAATCCCATAGTTAAGCCCTGCAAGTCTGTCTAAAACTGATCTTGCTCAGGAATTTACAGCTCCACCAGTAAGTGGGTCCGAAGAGAGGGATGGCCAACGGCCAATTGTTTCAGTCGCATCGTCCTGTCGGCCAGGCGTGGAGAAAACGGAGGCCTTAGCGCTCTCCAAACTATCCCCAACTTCGTTAGCTTCAAGTCCTGTTGATCGTTCTCCGTTGAAACCAGCAACATTGACTTGCCAGCTCGGTCGCTATTCACATCCTTCGATTTCTCCCGTGTAAATGTCACAGTTCTAGTATTCTCTTCCCGCTTTCTCAGTTTGCTATGTTCACGAAGGCATCAGGCCAGCTCAAAATATCAATCTGCGATCAAATCTGTCAAATCTAGGTCCCTGGGATGCATGCGGCGGAAGCACACCAACAGAAAGGGGTGCAGCAGATTAGCCTCGGTTGCTTCCTAACCATGGCCTAGGAATCAAGCGAGACTTCGAAGCTTCCTGGGTCCCTTAACAGAGGCGATTAAGATATGATACTCTTTGACTCTGATGTAACATGGGTTTATCCATGGGTTTACACAAGGGCGTACGACACTGAGGGAACATACCGATGCATCAGATGGGGCTGGCGGTGAACGTATCGGGGGCGGAACTGCGATAGAGGACCACAAATCCTGGGATTCATAGCGTTAGTTCCAGTGTTATAAGCTTCGCTGTCTCCGCACTCCAACGGAGCTGAAAAACGAGATGCCAGCGGTCAGAGCGACATTACCCCCATGGACTCATCAACCAAAAAAACAAAACTAAAGATCAACTCTCGACTTCCTTGAGGTTGATGCACGACCGTGAACTTTAAATCAATCACGTGAGCGAATTGATGTCTTCAACTTTTGTTCGGAGGAAAGGATCCCTTATATGATAACGAACTAACTTCTCGTAGGACCTGATATTGTTGATAAAGCAGGCTATATCTCGGCAATGTTTCAAGTCCTGAAATATAAAATATAGCGCCAAATCGAGAGCAATTATTCCTAGTAGGAGATCGACACTAACTATAGTTATAGTTGTGACTAAGTTGTGACTGAAGCGCTGGCCTATCATGCTTATAAAAGCATGATTTATATATCAACATGTGCTTCAAATGATTGTAACATTGGGGAAAGATCTTCCAACCCTCACTCCTAACACTTCGTATTCATGTTTCGATGATTCAAGATAGATGAAGAGGCATTCGATTGAGTTCGAACCAGAACTCGATTCCAACCAGCTGTGATTCAATAACATCGATTTTCAAAGTAATTCTTGCGGATTCGAAGTGGTAAGTCACAGAAGCTAAGAATCGCGTGCCGATAAAGCATCCGGGTTGCCTATTTGATTCCTACGCCCAGGAGTGCCAAGCCTTTTAAGCTATATCGGCTTTTATTATGACTTGGAACTGTATGCGTACGAAGCAGCAATATTGGTATTGCTGAACTTTAATCCAAATTCGCCAGTAAACCAGCAAAGGTGGACCTTCCTCCCGTATTCGGAATCTCTACCACCGAGAAACATAATCATTCACTCCAGTTATTCACAGAATACATACTACCCCAAGTATCAAGCCTGGTGAAAATGAAGAACTTGAAAAGTAGTTAAAACTATCCTCATTTCTCCCATGGAGGGAAGCCACTTTGACTTACAACGTTTCAAGTCGGGTTTAAGAGCACCAGTAGTCCGCCCCGGAGTGTTGAGCATAGTTGTGTACAGAACTTCGAAGATCACTCAGGGAGAGCCCTCGGTAGGGACCAAATATACATTGCACTTCTAAACCAGGGATAGAAATATTCTTCACCAGATCGCTTCTTAACTACAGATTATCTTTAGCCATATTATACTCAACTCCAACTTGATCGTCCAATCTCTATCATAAACCTTTTGGGCTAACCTCGAGGTTCTGCGCTTTGACATTTGGGTTGGGCATGGGTGTGCATCAGAATGCCGAGATTTGAGGCTTGATTCGGACTATTTTTCAGGTGTGGCTATTATTACGAGTCCAAGCGTCACCTTTCCAAAGCGAGAACTGTCCAAGATTTATTGGTTGAAAACCAGGAGAAATCACGCTTTGTTTTTTGAGGTGCGTGCGTGGCATATGAAAGAATCTTGATCAGTCGAGAAAGACTATAATCCTATATAAAAATAATGAAGATAAGGAACTCGAGGCGTCATTAACTTGAGCGTTCACTCTCTAATAAATGTAATGCGGGCTCTTTCCTTCATGTTCCTTCATGATATGCTATCGGTTAACTGACCGGTTCCAAAGAGTATCAAGAGTTGGCCCATCTATTACCAATTTGTAGTATACGTTGAGTTGAACATGATGAATTATCTATTGGACTAATCTCTACGATTTATATTCATCTGTCATATAAGTTTATATTTTTTTAATTTCTTAGTGATATAGCTATAGGCTTCACCCCAAAACAAAAAGATATCTGTCCTTGGGGAATAGGAGTCTTGACATAAAGGAAATTTATGAGATAGCACCCTACAATGATTTATTCCAACGCCGAATACTCCAAATCAGATAAGACTGACCCATAAGAAGAGTCTTGCAAATTGAATAAGCATTTGAGCAGCTCACTACCCAGCCATAATCCGACAAGCCCCTTAGTAAAAAACTAATATCCGTCATTGTTATTGGGGTTGGGGCAGTTGGTGAGGGTGACAGTCCGAGTGGCGGTGACCGCCTGGGCGTTAGGTTGAGCGGTAACTGTTACGGTGGTTGTGGAGCCAGGTAGAGTGAAGGTGAACCATTTGTTCACGGTGGTCTCTGGTTATACCTATCAGTATCCAATCTTGTACCTAGTTACATTTGGGAAAGAAGCCTTACGGTAACCCTTATCTTTGCACCATTTAGGGAAGCAAGGCATTTTTGTACAGGCAGCATTGCAGGTAGCGGAGGCAGTTCCAACGCAAGCAACAGCGGCGATGATGAGAGCAGTGACCTTCATTTTGAAGAATGAAATAGACGTGGGTTCTTTGTTGTTGGAAGGAGTGTAGTTTGGAGTTGGTCAAAAGAGCGTAGCAGACACAAATGAATGTCCTTGCGAGTTTAGAGAGTGTGATAGAGAACCCGATCGTTGGAGACGGTAAATAGAAACCTATCGACAGGAAAAGAACTCTATTTATACAATTGTATATACGCAATTGTAGAGAATCCCAGATTGCACTTTTTCCTAGATTTAGTACCCGATATCCGTGAAATACGCCAATATCGCCGCCAAAAATCTTGCAGGGTAGTCTGATCCCGAATTCAGCACAAAGCCCCTCTCCATGTTGCAATTCGCCATGAGTGCTATCATCGCGATTTAGCGAAAAGTGGGGCACGCTATTAGCATTAGTACACCCATGGTACAGGCGATTAGATCATTGAACTTGATTAGTATTTAGTAGTATATGACTTGCGTCCTATTGCATTGAAAGGTAGAGTGATAGCCAGATAAAGTCGTATGATTCAGATCAACTGGCAAGTCATACACAATACAATCGTAATCTAGGATTACTTCGACTCAAACTTTCGGTTCCCGTTCATTCTGCTAAAATAAGAAATCGCAAATTTTAACGTCGATGTACTCTTTGGTTTTACGAAGTGCAAATATCCCCACAGGCTATAGCCCTAGTTGCCAATGATCCCAAGTCAAGAAGCTACACCCATACCTAGTGGGTCTCGTCCACTACCTCAAGACCAAAACCAGGAAGCTTCAAAAAAAATCTTTGATTTAGATTCAAAGACCTGGTCTTGACAAAGAGAACATCCAGGCAAATTTTCTGGCGAGGCAACTATATGCGTGTTGGCACGGCGGTTTAACTTGTAAAGCATACAGCTCACGACCGAGCTTGGTGTTGCAACATGTTGCTGGTAAGCCGAGTGAAGCTAGCTTGGGGTGGGCGCATGCGATAGCAGCCGAATCCATGGGAAACACCGAAACATAATTGCAGTTCTATCCAATAACCGAAAGCCACTTTGCAGTTGTAACGTGGAATCGGATATCATTATCTATCTTGATATCGACAACGATTTCTCAGCGCAATATCGACGAAGCCCCTTGGAAGATATCGACGAGCATTTGACCTGCATGTGAACCCTTAAACCGAGCTAACCTGAACTACTTATAATTGGAAAGCTCCGAGATACCAGCGCTAGAGCAAAATAGGAATAAAATATTATGCCAATATGTAACATGGCTTCGCGATCTTCTAGTAGCAGGATAACTTGAGTGTCCCATCTAGCTTGCTTCTCAAGTTCTGGGTACATCAAGACTGCTTAGTTTGCCGTGCTCGGGCATACATTCACCAAAGATATCTTGTGCATGATAAAGAAACATCGCGCAGAGTAATATGCCATAGGTTTCTTACAGGTAGAAGCCCTAAAAAAATTTAAATTCCGGATACCGGAACACTATGTACTCTGCCGCGGTTTCATTTTCGCACTGTACGCCAAATACGTCGAAGGGATCTTGTATGACGAACCAGGCTGGCTAAGAAGTATGTCCCATAATTGCACGATTTAATATATATGTCTTCACCTTTACGCAGCTATCAAACTAGTCTCGTATTAAGAAGCTTCAGCGGAGCGTCAATCCGAGACTACTATCAAACTGGACATTCAAGCACCACCAACTCCGATAGCAGCGGTTATAACATCCCCAGTAACACTCCCGGGCACACAATCACCACTATAGTGGATAGTGGTGATTGTGTGCCCGGGAGTGTTACTACTAGTGCCAGTAATCTTATTAGAAATAATAGTGATAACACCGGCGATTAAAATACCAATAGCGATATCGATATCGCTATTGGTATTTTACTAATACTGATATATCAGTATTAGTATCAGAATTAGCACCAAGAAGAGTGCTAATAGCAATGCCAATAATAGTACCAGCAGCAGGTGCAAGTGATTGAAATATTGCCAGTCACAGTACCAGTGACAGACCCGTTATCGCGATAGTCCCCAGCGGTGGTGCGAGTGACATTCACAGTAAAATTCCTGTAAGTAAGTTAGAGCAACAGTGCCGGTAACAACATTAACAGCAATGCTAGCATGGCGCCAGTACAAATAGCAGTACCAATAGCAGTAGTATCAGTACTAGCCTGCCAGCCTGCTGACCTACTTACCAGCCTACCAAGCTACCGACTGGCATCACTGGCATCTTTGACAGCAGCACTACAATACTGCAATACTGCTTACCAATTAAAATATGTTAAACTTGAACCCCTTGTTAGACAGTATATATTTAACCTCGGTCGTCGTGGGCTCACAACTACATGCCTCTCCATAAAAGTAGCACTACTAAGCCTACGAACGATATATATGTATATCAGAAACACGTTTATTGCGTCAGCAGAAGACGCCTCACCAGCCTCCTCTATTAATTTTGCCGTTTGTATATGCAAGATGACTAGAAAGGAACCACTAGCCACTCAAATCCAAGAGAATTGAGAAAATCCAACAGGGGAGAAGCGTGTTGTATGGAGTCCGCGGGCAGGGCCTGGCGAACTTGGCGACTGGATGCGTATCAGACCACGTCCTGCTCTCCACATCGCCAGCTAATCTCCCCAATGACCACCTAAACACCTTACGACAGAGCTGACGTCTCTACCAACGTACGGCTGCAATCCGGAGTCTCTCGCTATCGCGCGATATCGAGCTCAAGCGCCGCGCACCAAGATACCGTGCGACGACATATTTGCGGCTTCAAACCACGGTGATGAGCGCTTAAATACACAACACCGGAGCTGTGTTTTTTCGCAGCAGCTCGCTTCATAGCGTCGCCTGCACTGAACAGGGGAAACGATTTCAATCTCCCGATTCGCACACCTCAATTGGACAAGCTACCTCGCAAAAATGGGCAAACCTATCGAAGAAAAGCTCTTCTCCCGCCGGGAGATCGAAAACTTGATCGCCGAGGGTAGGAAAGTAATAATTGTCGACGACAAGGTCTTGAAGGTAGACCCTTGGCTCAAGTATCACCCTGGTGGCGATAAAGCTATTATGCATATGGTCGGCCGGGATGCCACCGACGAGGTCACAGCGTAAGCTCAAATATATCATCAATTGGTTTGTACGTAGGCATGCTAATTTTCTTCGTGGAGAGTTAAGCCTTCATTCGGCACCAACAAAGCAGATGATGATGAAATTTAAAGTCGGCCGGATTCAGGGACCATGGGTCAACTTTAAACCCCCCATTCAAGGAGGAAAGTTCAGATTGATAAACGACGACAGCCCAAGCGAAAATGACTTGCCGCTAGATATTTCAAACCTTGCCCCTTCGGACATTATCAGTTCTGGCGCGACTACACCCACGAGCTCTAGCAGCGAGCGCGATTTCATCCTAGACCCGCGCTTAAGACAAAGGAAGCCTACGGGAGATTCGTCTTCCGTGTCATCTGTATCGGATGCTGGAGATGAAGCTACGCTAGCATTGAAACAAGAGGCCGAGAGACGTCTACAGGAAGACCTCGATAAATACCCATCGTTAGACTTAGCGACTCAGCAAAATATCATCACCAAATACAGAGAGCTGGACAAGAGATTGAGAGACAAAGGCTTATACCAATGCAACTACTGGGCTTACGGCATAGAGTGTATCCGATATTTGACCGTTTTCGCTCTGTTTGTGTACTTCCTCAATATAGGGTGGTACAAGCTTTCAGCGGTTTTCCTTGGGATATTCTGGCACCAGCTTACCTTTACTGCACACGACGCTGGACATATGGGCATCACGCATAACTTTGTTGTCGATACGTTCATTGGGATATTCATTGCAGACTTTTGCGGTGGGCTTTCGATTGGGTGGTGGAAACGGAATCACAATGTTAGTTCAAGCTTCTTTTTTCGTATCCTAGAATATTTTCTAATATTTCATAGGTCCATCACATTGTCACCAACGAGCCAGACCATGACCCAGATATCCAACATTTGCCATTCTTTGCAGTGGACCAGAAATTCTTTAGGAGTCTATACTCTACTTACTACGACCGCGTGATGGAATATGACGCCTTCGCTCGAGTTGTCATCCGCCTCCAACATTGGCTCTACTACCCAATGCTCTGCTTTGGTCGATTGAACCTTTATCGTAACTCCTGGGAATATATTCTCCTAGGCCAGGCCCCAAAGAAGGGAATCGCATGGTGGCATCGATACGCTGAACTAACTGGCTTGGCTCTCTTTTGGGTATGGTACGGATACTGGGTGATCTATCGGTGCATTCCGACAACATCGGACAGGATAATCTTCTTTTGGATTAGCCATGTCGTTCCTATGCCGGTCCACGTGCAAATCACGTTGAGCCATTTCGCCATGAGTACTTCGGACATTGGTGTGGCGGAATCATTCCCGCAGAGGATGTTGAGAACTACAATGGACGTTGATTGCCCCGAATGGCTGGACTTCTTCCATGGAGGGTTGCAATTTCAAGTGATCCATCATTTGTAAGAGATTGAGCTGAAATTTACTTAACTAAATATCCTGCTAACCTTTCTGTTACAGGTACCCACGAATGCCCCGTCACAATCTCCGGACTGCCCAAAAGTATGTCATGGAGTTTTGCAAAGAGGTCGGAATCCCATATGCATTGTATGGATTTTACGAAGGCAACAAGCAGATTATTGGGCATCTAGCGGAAGTTAGCAAACAAGCTGCTATTTTCCAAGAATGTCAGAAATATTGCATGGAGAATCCTGGTCACGCGCATTAACAAGCGGCATAGAAGTTTTACAAATGTAACATAAGTACGAAGCGATCAATATATAGTGCACGAGAATATACCAATAGAACACTACCAGAATAATTCATAAGTCTTAGATATCTATAGATCAGAATTTTCCGATGCCCTTCCTTGTCTACCACGGCTGTACCTTTCCTCGCTGGATGACTTTCCCGGCATCCTTGTCTCTAGCTCCTTCTATAACATCCTTGATGAAAATTCCACCCAAAGAGGGGTCCTCCGCCCCGATCTTTTTGAGAAACTGCGGGTCGCCTCCTAGATTTGTTGCCAGCATACCGGGTGATATGCACCAAACTTTTACATTGTCCGACTTTAACACCCTCGCAAAATCAATCATAACCATGTTCAACGCCGTTTTACTGGCCCTATAACTGAGGAAATGAGGGGTATTGGGGTCCTTTGGCCACCCTGGTGGTGGAATGTGGTAGCGAGGGCTGCTAGACTGACCGGCTTCTTCTAACGAAGACAGTCCGCTAGTGAGGAATAGAAGACGAGGTGCTGATGACTTTATAAGCAATGGGAGGAAGGTATCTGTGACGGCATATGTTCCGGCCACGTTGACGTTATAATCTTGGAGCAACGTCGCTCGCGATGTGACAACATTGCTCGCAGCTATTGATAATCCGGGTTAGCAAGAATTCAAATCGCCGAAATGTCATCACAGGCGACTTACCTCCAGCGTTATTGACGAGAACATCTATATAATCGGTCTCTGAACTTATTTTGGCATAGGCAGCCGCGATAGATTCATCGGAGAGGAGGTCAATCTGGAAAGGAACTAAAGTGTGTTTCCCAGTATCCCCGAGACTTTTGACAGCGGTGTCCAGCTTGCTTAAGTCACGCGCTCCCACGAAAATATGATAGGATTGGGAGGCGTCAACAAGGGCTTTGACAGCTTCTAAGCCGATGCCTGTGTTGGCGCCAGTGATTACAATGACCGTTTTGGAAGACATGATATTTAGTCTTTTGAAGGAATTGACAAGTAAACACCGAATTAAAAATAAGATCTGATAGTCAAAAGCTTTAGAAGACTAAAGAGCTAACAAGCTTTGTTCTGGAGTGAAAGGGAAGTCGCGCTCTTTTATACATCAACTTTGAAGCTGGTTGAGTTAGAAAACAGGCTTGAGTTATGTGAATGTCGGCGCTAACAAGCCCCGACATCTACGTAGGCCTACGTAGGGCTCTCAATTGAAAAAGTTGTGACATAGAATAACTTGAAATTAGAAAGCTTGCCTATTTAATTGCCATTCCTGCATATTTCGGCGTTGATCAAAGAGGGCGAATCTGCCGAAACCATGAGTCGCAATAGGGTTCAATCGGTTATCCAATTGGACCCACGGACTTTTGACTGGGTATCGAATACACAGACGTGTTGCAAGTTGAATTTCTTCAGAACACGACCTCTGGACATTATCAACCCCGGCGTTAACACCGGCTCTATACTATTTCCACAATGTCAAAACCAGAGTCTGTCACATCGGCCGAGGCGGTATTTCAATCTTAATACAGGCGTGTTATCGGGCGAGATATTGCCCCGAAAGCCGATTTAGTAGCTTTTCTAAAAGACCACTAATAGATGCTTAAGCATTAACAGCGTGCCGGAAATAGCCCTTTAGCTCCACCACCAAACATCTGCGCTGTGAGTTGCGGTGCGCTGAGTGAAACGCCAAACTTGCAAAGACGCAAATGCGGGGCTAGTTAGACAGCCAAGGGAATCGATTTATTCGTTGACTCGCGAGACGCGTCTCCGTGTCTTCTTATCATGACGAGCGTCTTATACTAGCTTGTCCAAGGGCTGGAGGGGAGACTTGCAACCGCAGATTAATATCGGCTGAAGACCGAAATCATGCCTGGCTCGATTGCATCGACTGAGGGTGGGGACGGCAGGGCGACTCCCACAACGACCAGGAATGGTTCCCCCGCGCTTTCCGCCATAGGCTCGAATATCGGAGTATCGGAATCAGGTATAACATTTCTTACATCTTTATAATCGCGCAGCTACAAGAAATGTTGTAAAGTATTTATTAACGGTTGGAGAATACTAGGCCATGCATCCCAAATATCCCAATTGAGTTTACACGACTCCACTCACGGCCACCCAAGTTCAGAAGAGGCGGTAGTACAAAAACGCCGCGAATGGTATCCGATCGCGTGGAGAAAGCTTCTTGAAAAGAATAATTTCGATGGCGTCATCACAACCGTCTATCGATATCTCGATATCACGGACAAATCCAACATCGATCTCGAATGCTACTTCGCTCTCGTAACGGCATCCGGAGCCAAGAAGGGCTCCGACACCAGTGTTCTAGATAAAATCGACATGTCACATCTTTCGGACGCAGAACTAGTAGATATCCATTTATTACGAAGCGTGGTGTTTTTGAAACACAACGAAGTTGAGAAGGCATTGGAGGAAGGAAAGACCGCATCGGAGAAGGCGTTTCATCTGGGACTACAAGATAACTGTCATTATATAATGGCATTGATCGCGTGTTATACAGAAGATTACGTAGAAGCTGCTTTCCGCAAAAGTCTGCTACCTGAAGGCTTCCAGTTATCTCCCAGATTTGCAGAAATGATCAAGCGCCTTGCTTTCAAGGATGCGAAATGGCAGATTCGAGGTATCTCCACTTTTAATGACAAACCTAGGTACACCAGCCCAGTTGACATCTCAAAGGAGCTGCCAATACCTTCTAGCTTCTTAGTATAATATCTTTCAAATACATGGCGTCGTTTCGCGGTATTAGCATATCGGTTCTTAGTTCTCTCTAACAGGATACCTTTTCGATATCAATAATGTTTCAAATTCTATGTATTTCGCCTCTACAATATCCGAGAATCCTCAAAGTTTATAACAAGGCCGATAGGATGTACAATCTTGGCATTCGTAGGTGCGAAAACATCGACGGTAGTCCTCAAGTCGCTGCTGCCTATCATTTGTCCTACACCAATCTCGCTTATATCCCAGAATGCATTAATGCGCTTTCATAAAGCACCGATGATTGACACGGGGACCCTCGTGGTATGCAGGTAGCCCGTGGTTGTGTATTAGATAATCCCGTTTGTGCATCACACTAAAGTCGAAACTCTGTGCAACCTCAGAAGTACTTCATCGTTCTCTGGATTTTTAAAGAGGTTGCTCACAGAAGTCACAAATATGACTTCTATGAACTTGTGGATTGGTTTGAATAATTGGAATTAACACATTCTTTAAAATTCAAGAACGATAGTGTTATATAATTACAAAGTCGGCACTAAATGTAGCGTAGATTCTGCGGATATGAACCCGTCCTCAAGGGTTTCCTGACCAAGAGCCGAAAAAACAAGCTCCGCAAGCATAGGTAGAACAAGTGACCTTGTGACCGGTATTATCAAAAGCGATGTTGCTGCATAACAGCACAAAGGCGGCGCATTTGACGTCGGTTTGAGTTGGATGGAGGCAAGCCGGATTTTGAGGTGCCGACGGAGACCCGCAGCATTCACAGACTTGCTTTTTACCTGACCAGCAGCTTCCGCCGTTTCCTAGATTAGAATACGAATAATTAGTGATCATTAGATCTTAGACCAGAGGTTGTAAATATTGCTCTAGTAAAATGCAATATACCTGAGTTTGAGAACTGGCCGGTGCCTCTGCATTTAGCACCATTCTTGGTTGCCGGACAATCGGAATTGCAGAAAGGTGCCGTGCCTTCCCAGTATGTAAAACACTGGGCAGAGGCAATCTCGACAAGGCCGGATGCGAGAAGAATGGTAGCGGCGCTTAGTAACGAGATTTTCATTTTGACGCTCAAGAGATGGATCGTTGTAATAAAATGGAAGGGTATAAGATGAAGGCAACTTCAATAAGTTCAGTGAAGAAATATATAATGTGATAGATGCATTATGTGTCAGCCAAACTGGTTGATCTGATCATTTTATATATTTCAAGGGCCTTATAACTTGGCACTAGTGTTCAATGCAAAGCGGGTGAAATGCACAAGGGATTGATCCTGAATCTTCAGCTCAGATCGAGAACTTAGAACATCCATGGCATTCATAGGCTAGCCTAGGCAAGGAATCGTTTTCAAAATAGGGAAGTCAAGGTTCCCCAAGATGTCACAAGCTGCTAACTCGCATGTGGGCTCGCTCCGGTCCAGCTCTGGTTCGCCTTGCATCACTTTGGTAAAGTTAATTTTCAAAACAAAGGAGTACAACAGCATACGCTTGGTATTTAGTACTAAATAGTCACGGCTCCCATGGATTACACCCCATAGTTGGCTGTGATACAAATTGGCCTGTCCCAATCCATAGATCTAACAAGCTCCTTGCAATCCATGAAATGAGATTACAAATTCTGGTCTGACCAACGGTCGCTCGCATGTTAAACATTTTTCACTAAACTTCTCGGTATTCAATAACATTTTAATCCTTCAATCACGGAAAGGCCTGTCGTTGTCATGTTGGACAGACGTGCGGCTGACGCACGTGGTAGTTCATATCTTGCCTCAAAATGGAGTACCATTCCCCAGCCCATGGGTTAACATCGAGCAATGAAATTAATTGTCTTTGGCCCCTGAACCTATACAGAATATATTCGATTGGGTCATCCAACTAAATGGTAGTATTTCGACAAAGAAGCATATATGTGAGGGGTTACATAACTTCAGCTCTCTAATTCGCCTCACAGGAGATAGTATCTGCCCCGCAATGCGGCAAGCAATAGTGCGGCAGTCAGAAATAACATGCAGATTCTGGCCAAAATCGCAGCAGAGACCGAGCACAATGGCAGACGAGATCATTGCTGCATTGGCCAGCGGTGCATGTGCGTGGAATGTCCACCGACCCCACTTTTCGGATAATCTGGACCGCGAGAGATATGCCTATCCCTCGTCCAACGTTAGCGGAACCGTCTTTGGCCGGGTTTGACAACCTGAGAATTGCGCTTTTGGGCAAGAAGGAGGACTCGGAAGCAGCCGTGGAGTGGTAATTTTGGGCTGCGGCTTTTATCTTGGCTTCGTCGGCAGGTGCAACTGAGGCACTCGTCTGTTAGTTTGGTTGTTTTGTCTGAGTGCTCACATCGGCGTCCCCAAGCGCCTCAGCTGCGGCTTATTCTCTGCGTCTCTCTCATTCCTCTCCTTCTCTCTTCTCTCTCCCGAAGACGGTTTTTTCAGTATCGGCGGACCTCTGTTCAGCCATCGACATTCTCCTTCGCATTTCTCCCAGATTGCTCTTTCGGTTTGCGTACGCAAGCTCCGGGCCGTCGAAATGTCGTACTATCCAGGTCAGCACCACGGCGGGCAGCAGCATTATAACCCGCCTCAGGGTGCTCCACCGCAGGGAGGCTACGGATACCCGTAAGTTCGATGCTATGACACTTGAGATACAGGCTTCTAATGTTCTTGCGGGCAATCAGACCACCGAACCAGCAGCAGGGCTACCCACCGCAAAACCAGTACGGCTCCCCGCCACCAAACCAATATGGCTCCCCGCCCCCACAGCAGTACGGTCAACAACCGTATGGCGGTTATGGCGCGCCTGCTGGACCACCACCACCACAACAGTACGCAAGCTACGGTGCACCTCAATATCCGGTATGTGTGAATATTGCATATTTCTCTTGTTCTCATTTATACATCCTAACCCTGTGACCTCCAATCTCCAGCCTCCGAACCAACAACCATACGGTTATCCCGCTCCACAAAGTGCTCCACCTCCGAGTGGGAACTTTTACCCACCGCCTCAAAATCCTCAGCACGCTCAACATGGTGCCGGTTGTAAGAGCGTTGGAAATTCTCATAATACACTACGGGCCTGATTGCTAATTTAGATCACAGTCAACGCGCCAAATTATCAGGGCGGTGACTGGAACAGGGGAACCCACCCTCCTCCCACCGGCCCGCAATCCTTTGGGCAGGGTGTCAATTATACCTGGATGCCGAGTAAATGCACCGGACGCAGAAAGGCGCTTTTGATTGGTATCAATTATTTCGGACAGCGTGGACAGCTTAGAGGATGCATCAACGATGTATGGCATATTCGACCTCTTTGATATTTTGGAGATCTTGCACTAACATCAATTGCAGGTCAAAAATATGCAAAGCTTTTTGAATCAACATTACGGCTATGCTAAGGAAGACATGGTTACGTTGACTGACGATCAACAAAACCCAGTCAGCCAGCCTACGAAACAGAATATCCTCCGGGCGATGCACTGGCTCGTCAAAGATGCGAGACCTGATGATTCGTTATTCTTCCATTACTCGGGTACGAAACTTAAATCGGTCACTAGATTTGTTCAAGATACTGATGTAAAGACACAGGGCACGGTGGTCAACAAAAGGACACCGACGGAGATGAGGATGATGGTAAAGTTTGTCCCAATACCTCTACAAATCCAAGTCTAATATATACTAGGCTATGACGAGACGATTTATCCTGTGGATTTCCGCACTTCCGGTATGATAGTCGACGATGAAATGCATCGAATTATGTATGAGGAAGCCATATCTTGACCTATTGTAACAAATATCTCACAATGGTAATATAGGGTTACGCCATTGCAACCAGGTGTCAGGTTGACAGCTATCTTCGATTCCTGCCATTCCGGATCCGCCCTGGATCTGCCATACCTTTACTCCACCAAAGGTGTGCTCAAGGAGCCAAACTTGGCCAAGGAAGCCGCAAGTGGTCTCCTCGGTGCTTTCATGGCCTACAACAAGAAGGATATGGCTGGCGTCGCATCTTCTCTTGGTGGTTTGTTCAAGAAGGCCACCACCGGATCTTCAGCGAACGAAGTTTCCAAGAGAACCAAAACCTCTCCTGCAGATGTTGTTCAGTGGTCTGGTTCGAAAGACGTTCAAACTTCGTAAGTTACGTGTCATTGTATCTCAATATCAACCAGTATTAACAAAGTGCATCAGCGCCGATACCGTCGAGGGTGGTGAAGCGACCGGTGCTATGAGCCATGCTTTCATTTCAGCATTGAAACAAAATTCACAACAGAGTTACCAGGAGCTTCTAAACAGCATTCGTGACATTCTCGAGGGGAAGTATGCCCAGAAGCCACAGCTAAGTTGCAGTCACCCGCTAGGTAAGTTTATTTATTACCGCTCCTACACTTGCACATGTTAACAATATCTCTTTCACAGATACCAGCACTCTCTACGTCATGTAACTTAGGTTTTAACCGTCCTTTGGCGCCGATAACCCAAATCAGTCTTCTATTCAACTTGGCGATGTCCGGGTACTTTCTTTTAAATTCGAAGCGTGCTGGTTTTGTGATTCGGACTAGTATTTCTGTATTCCTATGTTTGTATAGTCGAAGGCAATCGACGTATTTCTCCAATTTACTGTATCTTCGACTTGAGATCAACCGATATACACTCCAGATGACTCTCCTGTGGGCCAGCATATATACGATTATTAACAAGGGCCAATCCCACACAATGGTCGGCGGATGAGAAACAGCAATACGTCTCACATCCCTCACGTTTAACCTTTCATAAATACAAGTATAGCTGCCTGAGAAGACTATGTGCTATTTATCTGCCATGAAGGACTTCATACCTCCTCAGCTTGTCTCCAATCCATCCCAACTTCCTACTCTCGGCCCTCCCTACCATCTCCACGATCACATCACCACCTGCCTCTGTAGGACTTCTTGTCCTCAGAGTATTCTCTTATTCCCATCTTTTTCTTGTTATTTGCCAATTGCAGAGTTTTCCGAGCTTCTGAGAGTCTCCTAAAATGCCTCCCATTAAGAAAATCAAAGGCGAAAAGGATATCTTGGATATAGATGGAAGCTTGCTGAGACCGAGAATGTCTGTTCGGGCGCAGAGCACGGAGGCAAGCGGTTCCGCTCAAGCCACCAATACGCGGGATTCTCCTTTCGATGCTCAATCGTTTGACCCAGGTAAGGTTTGGATATCCTTAAGCAAAACGCTTGCTTGAACTTCAAAGTTGATAATTCTCGAGTGAATCCTCCTATGCTAACAAAAGTGTGCATTTATCTCGATTATCAGGACCTAGCACTGCGACTACATCAACTGCGCCTAGACTACCAGAGCCCGCCGACGGGGGCCGCTTAGGAGCAACCCTTGGAAGAATCTCCAGATTGTTCGATGGCGCCAGTGATGATCCCGAAGCCAAGGCCCTCGGTTCCGGTATTCAAAGCGGTTCCGGCTCTTCCACCAAGACTGTTCGACCCGTAGCCGGTACCTGCGCCGCGGAAGCTAGCAATTCAAATAGTGGGATCGATCGACCTAGAAGTTCTTCTCAACCCCCAGCTACTCTCGCATACCAAAGCAGCGAAGCAGGCCCTAGTGGTACTCAGAATATTCCTGACACTACCCCGTTGAGCCGTTCTGCACCGACGCCTATTACGCAATCCTTCAACAACTTCGGAAACGCCGGTCGAGCTTTTGGTAGTTCCGAACCCAATCCCGGATCCGCGCTCTATTCGGGCCGACAACTCGCGATTCCCGTCAGCATCAATGACCCGCCCGCACCAGGCGCTCACAAACATGTCATGAGGTTTGATAGATGCCGGCATATGTCTGACAGCTATGTCGAATGCGAGGAGACTGAAGCGACTGCTTGTGCTTACAATCAGAATCTAAACTTCCACGGCTTTTGTCCTAATTGTGATGGAAGAACCGGGGTCAAGAATTCTCTCCGTCGCTTCGGAACCTGGGTTTCGCAGACTGCCAGTCGGGTCACACGTCGAAGACCAGCTGTTGGTGGCGCCTTTGATCAAGGTGGAAGCGGTGGGGCATCTGCAGCTACTGGTGGTGCTGGTGGTGATGCAGGACCCAGTGGTGGCGGTGATGGGCAAGGTGGTGGCGGTCGTCCACTCTCCGGGCATGAAGAACGGGAACGCCGTCGAAGCGCTCGCGGGCAAACTGGGAGTAGCGTCGGCGCTGGCGGTTTCGATCCGACTATTCAAGACGACACCGAGTCTGATAAATCTTAGGTTCTTTAGCTGTTGTTCTTGAATTTGGCGAAAACTGTAGCGGGGTTGAAAAAAAAAACAATCTTCAACCATTGCTTGGAGATACTGACAGGCAAGCGATTTTACGTGTGGGCTTCCTTCTAACTGCTTTCATTTGGATTACAATGAGAAAGATGCCTTGAAACTTTGAGTTCATCTTGAAGACACGCAAATATTCTCAGGCTTTTTGTCCTTTTTTATTACTAAAACAGTTCCTTTGATCCGCCTTCGACTGATGACAATGATCTTCTGTTCCTTCTCAGCCTTTCTTTCTCGAAAGACTTGTTGGAATATGGTTGGAGGGTTTGCGGTCTCATGTATAATAGTCTACGTTTCGATAGGACTAATTGCATCAAAAACTAGATCCTCGAACTACTTTTCTTGTCATTTTTGCGTGTGAAAGGGCGCTGATAAACTCCTATGAAGTGGTAAGATGCTGGGATGATGAACGTTTCGGTGATACTAAAGTGTTGGTCTGTTGTAAAATACACGATAATGCACTAGGCCTAGTATGGAATGGCGCGTAATATTGCGGAATTCCGATATCTCAAAGTTTCGAGACGAGTATCCACAGCGGAAAAGAACATCTAGATCTAAAAGATCTCGATAAGTGATGACCCAGTGTCCCGGGTCTAATTTAAGCCTCCTCTACACGTGCACGCAAAATACTACCTATCTAGTTTACTCGAAATTATACAAGTCTATGGTCAAAAATTAGGGGCAAATATTCGCTTGATCGATCATAATCTCGGATACGTATTGAATACACAAATGGCAAATATAGATTTGAAAATAGGAAATAGGAAAGGAAAAAAAGGGAAAGTGATGTAAAGGAGATAAGTTGACAGAAAGGACGCACGCCTGTAGCTTTCGCAAGTCTGATGGATATATCTCAATCTAAAATAGCCCAGTGATGTTTTTTTTTTTTTTTGTATTTTGTATTTTGTGGTTTTTGTCTTCTCGTTTTTTTTATCTTTCCTGCAGTCTTTTTTTATAAGTTTGTCTTCTTTTTCCATCCGACTTTTTTTTATATCTGTCCACCCGCCCGCTTAACCGTATCAGCTCAAGGAATACAAAGGAAAGGAGACTTGAGGAAGTAGGGGATTTCTGGGGAATAAAATATCCAAAACTAAAGAAAAAGAAGCATGGCTCGCCGGTTATCCCCATTGTAGATAAAAGCAAAAAATGCAAGTCCATTCTGAAATTTCGTACGCCAAAAAATAGAGCATGGAAAACAAGAGAAGAAGAAAAGGTAGGAAGGAGTAGAAATACAAAAACCGAATAGAAAAGGCAAACGCAAATTGAAAACAGTAACCTAAAGCAAAACCCAACTACCATCCCTTGGATATGCCCCCCCCGCCCCCTCAATCCTCGATCATGACTACCTGATAAGACTAGTTCGAATTAATAGTAGAAACAAGGATGAAAACGCCCCCCCGGAAATCGACACCTGTTTGTCAAACCAAGCAACCAGCTAAAAAGGGAAAATCAGTTCTGGAATAATTTGCCGCAAAATAAGTTGTCGCACCGGAGAAGTGAAAAAGCGGGAAGTAGATAAATAGAATCGCGGCCCAGGTTGGATGTTCGGGAATACAGAAGCAGCTGAAGGAAAAACGGAAAATCCTCGGACAGCGGAGGGTATAGGGTACTGTTAAATGTCGCACTAGAACTAAAATCTAAAATGAAATGAAGACAAGAAAAAGATAAAAGTAAATGGAGTTTCTGTCGTAGTCGTTTATAGACGAAATATAGAAATATATAAGTATCTGAATACTTATAAATATCAGGATACCGGCCGTAATAGTTGAGAAGGTTAACCAATTCCTCGACGAGTCGGATCCAAAGAACTGAGTTTAGGTTGATAATCGATATGAAACGACTTTAATGAGATGGTTGACTTTTGTCGAGAGTTTAGTAGCCTTCGGCACCGCTGACCCCATTTCCTATATGGCCGTAAGCTTCGGGATAACCGCCTGGGCCTTTGTCGGGTCTTAGTGTTTGTTTCGATGCTGTATTGTTCTCTCCCATTTCCTAAGTTGATGACGAACCTGCAGCTGCTGTTGATCCGGACGGACCGCTTCGGGATTCCCCTCCTCTCGACAGTGTCTATGGCGGTTAGTTTTCTCGAACTTACGCAGCGTCAAAAGAAAAAAAGAAAGAAAAATTATGCATCAAAAGTCGAAGGGGATTGCGCAACATACTTCTCGGTACTTCGCAAGATAAATCTTCAAAGCCTCTGCATAATTCTCGAAGCCAAGAGACGTCATGGCGAATAGGATATCTTCTCCGTTGACCGTCTTTCTCTTTTCCTGCTGACATTTCTCCGAAGCTAGAAACAGTCAGATTGTACCCGTGTTAGTTTCCTACCACTCAAATCAAGTGAGTAGCGCACCGTAGAACTAAAATTATGTCTTACCTTCGCTGGTGATAAACGAGATGAACTCGCTCACGCACTCCTGCATGCACTCCTTCGCTTCCTTGGCTATCTTTGCATTTTCTGGAAGTGCCGTTTTCATGATACGGGCGACTGCATGATCGTTAGTAAGGAAAACATTCGTGTCGCACGTAACCGTCCCGTAGGTTTGGTTTGCATAGTATATGCACCATGGGACAGAGAAGAAAAGAAGAAAAGAAGGCCAAAGAAAAAAAAAATTAGAATAACGATTCAAGGTGGGGATGCGGATTGCTGCATGATAACGCCGAGCGACCTATCCAATAGGCGAGATTTCGGCGTGGACGGGATAGCGTCGAACTAGGGTTCGTCGCGACCAAAGCCAATCATATATCGCATCATGTACCCGAGCGCAGGATACATGAAGAGGTTTGGAGTCTCGAGCTTTTAAAAGCAATGCGAGTGATCCGAAAGTTAAAAGGAAAGTGGAAAAAAGGGGGGGGGTGGAGGGAATAGTGGGTGGTTTGTGATAAATCCAAAAGATCTTGCAGATATGCCCATGAAGAGTCGTTCAAGGGTGTAATTTTATGATATCGATAAAAGGGACAAGATTTTGGGTACTAGCTGCATGAGGGTATAGATACGAATAAGGGAGTAGGGGGTGGCCATTTAGACCCCGTGTATAGTCTTGAATAAAGAGAGAGAGAAGGGCTTACCGTTGGCGATGGGTAACCATCGATCTTGTTCTTTTACTTCGAATTCGTACATGGCAGGCTGCTCCTGTTCTTTGTCTTCGGTGTCTGGAGATTGGACATCCTCCTCCAAATTCTGCCCCTCAGCCTTCGACGGGGACGCACTCATGCTTATAGACTTTTGCTAGTAACCAAGGCTTCCACGCGCACGACACAACAGACGGGCCACTGATTCTCTGTCTTCTGTCGCCTCACTCTACTTCCGACCCGTGGGATTGTCAGAAACTAGCCTAGACGAATGACGTGTCAGCGAATATGCCTTCTGACCCCCAAAAATATCAATCGAGGCAGCCGGCAAAAGGAAAAGAGCAAGTCAGAGAGTGAAAGGAAAGCTTAATCACCCCCTTCTCCGAGGCTCGTGTTGCTGGCGGTGCAGAGAAGCCCTGGGAAGACTGTCGAAGCGAAGATCACCAGCACAGCGACTCGACACGGGAGGCAGGTAATGCAGGTGGAATGTCGTGTAAAGTCTGGCCTGGGGGGGCTTGCTGCTACCTGCAAGAAAGTGTGATGATGATGCGTAATATGCGTGAAAAGCTGCAGAAGCGGATGCAAGGCTAACGTATCCTGGAAAGGTGCGTCTACCTCGACGTGGGGAGGGGGAGGAGATGCAGGATTGAAGAAGGAGAGGTTCGAAAGAGAAGGATGACTAGCAGCACGATGTGGAGAAAAGCTGGGCTCCCATATTACCGACCATCCGAAGGAAGGGTCACAACAACAACAACCTCTCTTCTCTCTCTTTCGAAGCATGTAGAAGGGGGAGGCCGAGGGTTCGAGATAATTGACGCCGCACCCCGGGAATCCAGGTATCAACAATGCAAGATAAGCTACACTTACTGTAAGACAAGGGAGTCGGAGCGGAAAGGGGAGTAATTGAACGTAGTGCAGCCGCAGTACTTTCTAATATCGTTCGCCGAGGCGTGGGCCTATAATGTTTCCCCAAGGCTATCCATTGGCCAATATCAGTCGCTGATCTAAAACAGGTAATATCGAGCCCATAGTGCCCCGGTAAACGAGAGTGTTTATTCGCCCACGATTCAGGCAAATACCGCTGTGGAAATGGGAGCAACGCCTTGCACCGAGGACGGTGAACTGGCCGGGCATGATCGTATTCTCCTGTGGGCAGAACGAGTGCAGACAAGCGGCAGCAGCACCGTCTAGGTATCTCTGCCCGGGAATCGATTCGGATAGTGGATATCGAGAGGGAGCATGAGCGAACCTACAGAAGAAAAAATAAAGCGAAGAAGAAAAAAACAAGGGCGCAATTGGTAGCTCCCTGTCTAGTTTCCAGTTCTACGTCAGAAGACCCCAGACGTATGTAGGCAGGCTCCTGTTTGTATGTGTATGTATGTATCTCTGTCTCTACTAGCAAGGTTTAAATATCAGCCATCTTTGCAAGGTTTCTGCTGCAGGCACTGAGATTGCGTATTGAGTTTGTCTATCGACGACGAGATCGAGGAGCGAAAATTTTCTTCATGGTATATAAATGGGACGGACAACAACATGTTGCATATTTTAGTGGATGTTGTTTATGCATAGAGACCCTCGTCGCCTGGGGGGGCTTTTGTCGCCAGGGTGTAGCTGTGCCAGCCCAGAGAGAGACGGACACAGGCAGCTTGGAACCTCTCCAGCCGACGTCACGCAAGATACACCGCGCGCGGGTTGACTACTTGCAGCTAGCAGCGGTATCGGATCAGTTTCGCAGTGCCCAGTAGACGGCCTGAGGCGCCTGTCCGTTCTTATTCCTCCTCCTCCTCCTCCTCCTCTTCTACTTCATGGCTTCCCGTGCAACACCAGCTTAAACAACAGCCGAATGACTGACGGGCACCCGCGGACGGACGTGTGGGAATGGAACGTAGCAGCGGGTTTCCTTTTCCTGCTAGGAAAATAGCACGGGCTGTTATAGGGTCCGGAGACGTCAAGGTGATAGAGTGTGTATGTCTGGGCACATATACGCCTGAAGATATCTCGCCGGCAGAAAAGATCTCGTGCATGTGGCTGCCAGCAGAGTTGCCAAATTTCTCTGACGATGGAAAACAGTCTTGTGCTTCGGCAAGCTTAAGTTGAATGCATATGCAAGTGACAAGGGCCACCAAGGGTGAAAACAAAAAGGAAACGGAGAAGAAAAGGAAACCGGACTAACCTTAAGCAACCCCCTGGGTGAAAAAAAAAAAAGGACCAGAGATGCTAGCTCGTAGACACCCGATAGGTTCCCTGATCACAATCGATCTGCGCGTCCGGATTTGCTGCTGCGGTCGAGAGTTGGCGACTTTTTCGGAGAGCTTCACCGCTTTCTCTGAGGTATTGCCCCGGTCGACTCGGAGCAAGGCGACTAAAGCTGTTCGGTTCAAGCGGCCGGGTCAGGTGCTGGAACTAACTAGCTGCTTGTTGGAAACTGGGACACGCGGGAAATGCAATCGGGCCTCTCTTCCTCTGTGTCTCTCCGCGTGGGACCGTGGAATGGAAATGAACGAGCGCTGCGGGTAGGACAACGGACGCACAAGAATCCGCAGCAGGAAATCTCCAAATTTGTAGAGCGCTCGAGCTATATCGAATGCAGCAAAAATAAACAATCGAAGAGGCTCGGGAGGGAAGACACGCGAAGTTAACGCGGACGGGGAGAGATGGGAAGAGGTTACGTAGTTTTGACCTGGAGATGGGGAACGAATGGAGTATTAATGAAACCGATTGATCTTTTTTTCTCTGTTTGGGAAATGGGAGAGGCGGAAAATGGAGCTCTTTTTTTTTTTTTTTT